>JAWNKW010000113.1:2625000-2884162 GCA_035041775.1 Chymomyza caudatula | reverse complement strand
GGGGTCATAAACTGTTTTATCTCTTTGTAAAGAAACAATACTTAATGATATTGAAAAGCTTCGAAATAAATAAAATAAGGCATACAAAAATTGTTAATCAATTAGTGGGGTACTACATATATCACGACACGGGCTTTAGTTCAAAGTGTACATACTAGTTTTCAATTAACCCAAGAGATTTACGCGGGCATCGGAGGTCGCAAAAGTTACATTGAAAATTTTTCTTTTGTATTGCATAGTGTTTGTATTGTACTGTTAAAACTGTTTATACCCTTTACCGATAATCATTCATAAACATTACATGATCTGGCTGTGAAACAAAGTTCAGACACAGTTGTATACAATTTTTAGACAATACTAAAACAACAGTTTACAATAGATTTTGCACTTTACAGATTTGCTATAAAAGCTCAGGAACTAAATCAGTTCAATCATACTACCAAAATGAAGTTCGTTTTGATTTTTGCCATCCTGGTTGTCATTACGGTTAACGCCTTAGCCCAAGATAGATGCCCTGGCAGGCCCCGTGGTGTGTAATCACAGTGCAAAAAATTAAAAAAAGCAACAAATTTTGACTCGTTTTTTTGTAGATGGCCGCCAGCTTTGTCAAGGTCCGCGTGATGAAGGGCATAGAAGAGGAAACGATTGCGGAAGCCACGCAATGAATTCCATGTGGTACTATAATCCTTCAAGTAATTCCTGCATTAGGATGCGTTATCGTGGTTGCGGTGGCAATCACAACCGTTACTGCTCGAATGATGATTGCCTGCGAAAGTGCAGAAGGCGTAATTAAAACAGACCTGGTACAAATGATTGGACCTAGAATTAAGTGACACTTAAACAAAAACAACAAAAGTTTAAACTGACTTTGTTTCTATTAATTGTGGGTAACTAGTGCGAGTTCCTTGAATTTTAAAGCTGTACAATGAATTTCGTAAACAATGGGCGTGGCAAGTGTTTTGCTTTCTTTTGGCTTCCGCTTGTGTTGTGATTCCTGTGGGTGATGCTGGTTTCGCGCAGTGCAGTGATCACCAATACAATCAAACATTTTATGTGTTCTCTTTCTGAACACTACTGCAATACATACACATGCTGACGTCGCACAGTGGCTCCAACTGACTTCTTTTTCGGCAAAAGTAACTAGTTTTGAGGGAGTTAAGATATTTTCAAAAGGAAGCTTAAAAAAACGGTAGTAAACTTCGATATTATATACTGCAAATGTCTTATCCTTGCATATCATGGAGGAATTCCATGTTATAAATTGTGCTTATTTTTCAATAAATCGTGCTGTCAAAAGTTTATCCATCTTGCGGTAGTGTGTACGCACAATGGCAGGAGTTACAATCGTGCCCGGAAAAAAAGCTCTTCAATTCCATGGATAACGCCACATGCACCGTGGAGCAGAATTCACATCGATTATGTCAAAAATGATTATTTACTTATTGTGGTCGACGCTTACTCGCAATGGGAGGATGTTTTAAAGACGAAAGACATGTCCTTTGCATTCACAGTTAATAATATGATGAATATGAAATGGTCGCCAGTTCACATTTGAAGAATTTCAAGTGGTTGTTTCAAATAATGGCATTAGACACGTTTTGACAGCACCAGGTCATCCTGCTACAAATGGATAGGCAGAAAGTTTTGTTAAACCTTTAAAAAAGTCGATCGTGTAATATACATTGCACAATCTCCGGCATCTCCGTCTTAGTTATTTTTTAGAAGAGCTGTAAAAAAACACGGCTAAACCTCCGTTTGTTAAACAAACCAATTTAAGCGAACAAAGTCAAACCATATCGAATTACGAAGGAAAAGGAATTTAGAATTTACACAGGGTCAGAAGGTTATGGTTAGAGATTACAAAAATCCCAGCTAGACAGGCTGGACTCAAGCGACAGTAAAACAACAACTAGGCCTTCGCTCTAAAGTTGTAAAAAACTAGTAATTCATTTAAAATTTGTTAAACTTAATGAAAATTGTATTATCGTCTTAATATTTAAAACTTATAAAAACTTGTAATGCAAGTTGTATAAGATTATAAAATTGTTAATAGATATGTACCAGCTTTAGAAGGACGTGTTAAATATTGTAATTAGTCTGGTATTCCCGCATGTAAATGTACTACTTCTAAGAGCGAACTTAATAAATGTCTCGGTCTCGTTTTTACTGATCAAACATGTGCAATACACAACAACTTGTGTGTGCTGTGTTAGCAGCGAGAATGTTGCACGTCTGTTTTTGAGTGCTGTGTTAGCAGTGAGAACGAAAAGAAGAGCATGCATGATAATGTTAGTTTGATGTTGCCATGTAGCATATGCACACCCTAGAAAGCGCCACATTATTGGAAGTTCGAAAAGTTCGAAGCTTTGTTTTATGAACGAACATTAACTTGTTGTATTCTACTACTTAAACTAATACTAGTAGATTAGTTTCGAGAATGGAAAATCGATCGGAAATTTAATACTAAGTTTTACTGCCCCCATTGCAAAAAGATATCTACGCCATTGGTTGTGCATCATTGAAAAACTTGAACTACTTTTGAATTGAAGTTTGTGTAAACAGCCGACTTTCAGACTCATTGTTTTTGTTAATTTATTTTACAGCCAAGTTTACAAAGAATTGTACACCTTAACATTTTCTATATAAAGTCTCACGAAGCATATAAATCAGTTCAGAATGTTAGTAAATAATTATATATTTATTTTATCTACAGCCAATAGGGCCTGAGCCAAGCATTCCTCTCAGCGCAGCTGAATTAGTTGGATGGATAGCAGCCTATACAGACACCATCTGTAAGGAACGCTGGATATCCACCACTGGTTGTCGCCCAATCCAAGGGCTTCCAAATATCTTCTTCATCAGAAGAGGACAGATCTGCGAGCCCTGGTTGGATAAATCACGGGTCACAAGTCATTTGGCCAACATCTGGCCAACATGGGCCTCGTTGACGACCCACCTGCGCAGCCTGTCTTGAGGAAGCCGACTCCACGGACTACTACTATGGCAAGGCTGCCTGAGTGCTAGGGATGGTTTCATCTTTCTCTGATGAGCCATCGCACCACCCACAAATCTAATCTAATCTAAATATTTGTCATATATGTACATATAATATATAACATAATATTTTTACCAAATTAAACTTTTTAATTTTTGCTATCCTGGCTACCATAATAATTTTCGGTCAAAGATGCTCTGATAGTCCGTAGTCGTCATATTTAGGGACACAGTAGAGGGGCCCACTCTGTAGGGTACATTAATGTACTACCATACATCGATGTAGTGTGTTATTCAAATAACTTTAATAATTTCGGCTTTAACAAGCTTAATGTTTTTCAATCGTATTGGACATGTCTTCAAAGGGTTTCCTATTTGAATTTAAGCACTCTAGTCGCTATAGTTGGGTCGCCAGAGAAATGATAAGAGTAAATCGTTAGTGATTGAGTTTACGTGCATATTGTCCACTGGGAACATGAGCAACAGACAACCTCCCTCATTGAAATTCGCAAGAGAAACAAAAAAGTTAAGAAGCTGCGCTGCTGTGGTCGCAATGACGACGTTACCTTCTTAAGTATACATTGCCGAAAGTTGTTGGGAACTTGGCGTACAAGTTGAAATAAATACACTTCATCAAATATATAATATAAGAATATTTTGTTATTTATTATTTTGTTGGTTTTCTTTTCTTTAAGTTGGTCTCATTTTGTTGTAACTACAAAACTAAAATTTTAACAATGTAACTTAGCTATTTTATTCACTTAATAAATAAACTCTTAGCAATAATTTAAGCATAACAATTCTTAACCTAAACTCCAAACGAACTGTACACACAAATAAACTACATAGTAGTAGCTACTTACGGAGTTTTTTGATTTTTAAACCTAAATCTTTAAATTCTTTACGAAATTGATTATATTCGAGTTGTTCATTTGCTGCAAAACAATCTTGTTTATAATATTACCATTTTAACAATATTTTGAACGGAATGCGATTGTATAAATAGAACTTTTGATCTAAATGTACTATTAGAGTAAGTATTTCGTATTCTTTGCACAGGTACGCAATATTCTATATATGTATTGTTGCTATTTTGTAGTGAGTTGTGATATATTATTTATGTATTGTTTGATTTTTTACAATGTTTGAGGTAGGTATTCTTTTTTTCTATTTGTTGTTTATAAAAGTATGAAATAATGTTGTTAGATAAGTGAAACAGTCTAATGTCCATATAACTTAGTTAGTTTAATTATTCTAATTAGGTTTCTATAATCAATAATTTAAGTATTTAAATGTATTTATTTATAAAAAAACACATAAAAAACAGTCTTGTTGGTTGCATTTGTGTTAGTTGTTTTTCAATTTTCATTTTCACTTGCGCAGTTAAATAGGGAAAGTCGTTTTCATTAATAATTTCAGCTAATATTTGTTTATCTTGTTCAAAGCTGATCCTAGAAATTTAGTCGTAATTATTGATTAGAGCATAAGGTCTGTAAGTACGCGTTTTCTAAACTCTTTTCCTTAACTTGGTCTGCATTGCGTTTTGGCTTAGTCAAAAACGAGGGCGGATCAATAATTTGGTGACTTCTTGACTATTCAGCTGACAAAAAGTCATTTGCCTATTGATTCCTCCTCGTAGTTTGGATTAAGTAAATTTACAAAATAATACAAATTGTGAATAAATATAAATGCTGTTTCGTACTGTATCTTCCACTCTCTCGTCCAGCCCTATTGCCTACTTATATAATTACATACTGGGTACTAGGCGCATGTCTTTTTACTTGTTTTTTGGAGCTACATTTAGGAATATTTACAGTTTATGTACATTAGCTGCTATATACAGTCCAACTATTTACAGTTCAAAGCTCCTCACTAGTTCAGCTCACCTGCTGCGTCAGCAAATTGACCAGCTCGGTGCGCTCCATGTTGTTAAGTGTATGCATATCAACACCAAGCGCCGCAGCCACCGCCTCAATGTCCAGGCCAAAGGAGGTAAGCAGCTCCAGAAAACGCATTTCCTCACCCGTTAGCGGATTGGTTAAGGTAGGACAGGAGTGATTGCATTGTGGCCAGCTGCAGCGCTCCAGCAAACGCAGTCCGCACTTTTCGGGCACGCGAGGCACTCGATTACGTCTATTGGCGCTATTGGAGACGCGTTTCTTGTGGGACTCACTGTTGCTTAGGCTCGCTGCTGCTATAGGCTGCTCATGTTGCAGCTCAGCGTCGCGTAGCTGCTGTTGTTGTTGTTGCGCCTTACGTCGACGCTGGCGTTGCTCCTGACGTAGACGCTGCTGCTCCGCCGTTTCATTCTTGTGCTGATTACGGCGACGCTGCTGCTTACGTTCGACGTTGGAATTAACACTGGGCTGGGCATTGCTCGAGTTGTTGGCCAAGCCCGCAGCTTCGTTCTCATGCTTGCGCTGACGCTGGCGACGTCGCTGTTTACGGCGCTGCTTCTGCTCCTGGCGACGACGTTTGCGCTCCTCGCGCTGCTCCTTTGTTAAGTGTTTGCGTTTGTGCTGCGCCACATTGTTCTGCTTATGATGACGATGCTTTTGATGTCTTTGGCTGTTGGCATGTGCCTGATGCTGCTGCAAGGCAGTGGTAGCCTCAGTGGAGCGCTTGAACTTGTCGTGACGCTTGCGGCGTGTGGCATGCTCCCAGCAGCGTAGTGCGGCAGGCAGGGAAATGTCATCGATTTTTATGTTAACCCAATCGCGTTTGGAGAGCACGGCATGGCCTATGCAGGAGGGTGCAAAAACTGCGCTGACATTGTCTAAAGAGGAGCGCAAGGCGCCGCCCATTTCGTGTATATAGTTCCATTGCTGGGGTGTAACAGGCGCGCCAACATTGTCTGCTCGCATTTGGGCCTCATCGAAAAGCCATTGGAAAACAAAAAGCGGAGCTGTCAGGAATTAAATTGCATATTAGTTATATTCCAATTGTCTTTTTATATATTAAACTTACTCTTCAACGTGGGATAAAGCCGATAGCCAAAATAGCAACGCCAAGGCTCAGCAGCATGGTCCTCGGTACAATCCTCCGGCAGCAATCCCTGCCACAGTTTCCAGCCCTGACGCACAGCCTCACTAGAAGCCACTGCTGCTGGTGTATAGGGCTCACGGTCTAGAAACCAGCCCGAGTCCGAAACACCACGTACAGTTACCTGCAGGTTGCGCTCATTGACCAAAAATTCGCGTACGCGATCCAAATTCAGTAGAACACCAAGCCCGCCTGCAGATGAGCCCACGAGCAGAAGCTCACCGCCTGTAACGCGACCCAAGCCCAAGGGTATCAAGTCAGCAATAACCTGGCGTAGTATCAAAGCGCCCATGAAGCGCCAGTTATTGTCATGGGATAGAGGCTCCGTGCGCGTGCCAGACCAGGAATCGCTGCTGCAGTATGGAACCAGCACATGGTTGGCATTGTGCCAATAGGGGTTCTCCTCCGCATGTGGAGACAAAATGCCACCAACTGTAAAAGAAGTTGTGGATACGTTTATTAACCAGAATTAAGAGGGAAATTTGTTTACGCCTAATAAACATGTAACTAAATACTTGGCAAACGAAAATATCATGAGACAATATTTTTTTAAAATTAAACTATAAAAGACAATGGGGGAAGAGTGTTTGTTTATTCTTCACGTTTCATACTACACACATATGTATGTATGTATATAGCTCTATAGTTAAGGAAACAAAAGTATCTCGTAGCAGTTTGTTCCCAGTAAATTTGAATTTATTTTTTTTATTTTAACTTGATCCTTAGTTTGACTTTCTTTTTTTGTTGTTTTTTTTTTTGCACTCATATTAAAACAAAGAATTTGAAGTATTGTATGGGCTGTTGACTGTGGACTTTCTCATACAAGGAACCGATTGATACTACTCTTTATAATTTAGACAGTATTGAGTACATCCATCTGTGATGACTCTTAATTTAATTAACAAACTTATAAAGCTATAAACTATGTAAAGATTATAAGTATTATAGCGTTCCACTTACCATCTCTTGTCTCGGGCCACTGGGAGGAGGTCATTAGATGCCGCAGGCGTAGCCAACGCGCACGGCACGAGCGATTGTCAAAGCAATGCCAGCCACCCTCCAAGAACACAATCCATTTCTTGGAATTAGGCTGTTTGCGTAAGTAGAAGCCAGCATGGCTGCCATCATTGCAGGTTATGCTCGTATTGGTCAGATAGGCTCGTTTTAGAGAGCGACTGTGATCATTGCTGGTGCTGAGCGAATGCATGACCATATAGTTGCGCTGAATCATGTTCATGCTTGTCTCCTGGGGAGCACGCTGGCGCATTGTGGCGTTAGTCGTCTCGGTTTCCGTTTTGGCCACGGAAAAGGTTTCTATGTTCCCGCTGTTGCTAGTGGCGCGCGCTTGCGCATGGCAGAGCAGCAAGCTGGCTAGCAAAAGCAGTGCGGAATAACGGTAGAGCGCTGCTGGCAGCACTACGAGCGACAGGTGATGCTGCGAACGCCATGCTGGCGTTGACGCATACGTAAGCGTCGCTGCTACTGTAGTAATCTATAAGTGAGACGAAAAATACTGGTTATAGCAGGCGCTCTCACAATGTTACAAAAAAGAAAGATAAGGTAACTCAATGGGCGGATTCGTTAAGTGGCAATCAAATGAATAGTGCAACGCCACATGTTTGGAAATTCAATTCTGCTTACTGAATAATTTCATGTCTTATGAATTGGATGACACTAGAGTCCTATTACAAGTCATAACCTTTACAAAAATTTCAATAACTTCTACTTTGTTTTTCATCTTTTTTTTATACCGAAATCAATTCTCGCTCATGAAACGCTAACAAATGTGACGTAGATGCGATGACACTTGCCTGCGCTACCATTCACTTTGCATCATGCACGCTGGTCACCTTATTCTCTCTCGCTTTCTTGTCTCCCAAACAAACAACACATATACCGCTGATCGCTGGCAGAGACTCACTCATTCACAAAGCACATGCGCTCGTTCGCTGTCGGCGTTGACGTCTACGCCGACGGCGCTGTCGTCGTAATGTTAACGTAGTTGGTTGTGGCTGTTGTTATTGTATTTTGGCGGAAAAACTCGCTTTGATCAAAATGCGAGCAAGAAGCTTTGCGATAAGATCAAAGAAATTTTTGCCGCATTTCGTTTCGTTTCAACGTCGTCAACGTCGTCGTTTTTTTCGACGTTGTAGTTTGCTTGTTTTTGTTGCTGTTTTGTTACGTCGCGCACTCTGCCAGTATGTGTGTCTGTGTGATGTTTTTGTTCCTGTTAAAAAAAATAAAAAATCCCAACACAACATTTTGTCAAATATAGCAAAGAAGTTGTACTAGTACTAGGCTTGGCTTAAATATTAATCATACGCTCCATAGACACAATTTCACATTGCCATTGTCATTGTCGTGGTAGTAGTTCCAGTTGTTGTTGTATCTGTTGCTAGAGCATGGTTATTACCGCACTCGACTTTTACGTTTACGTTAACGTTGCCGTCGTTGTTTTTGTTGTTGTTGTTTTCGATCTGGCTCTTGGCTTTGAACCAAAGGTCGCTGATTTTGTATTAGACACATCAATCAACTGAGCAGTCAGTCGGCACACAGTCGGCAATTTTGCGCTATTTTCAGTAATTTGTAAATGATACAAACACACACATGCACACAGAAACAAACAATCGATAAACAAAGAAAAAAGAATAACCAACAATTTTAGTGTCTCAGTGTGTCAGTCTGTCAGTGTCTATAGTCTGTGTTTGCCTTTCAGTGTATGTCTGCATAAATAACCATTCAGAAATCGTATAAAAATCTTCAATCAATACCCACAGCATATAGGCTCTTTGATCTATGCCGACCAACAACAACAACCGCTGTCTGCCGCTCATCGAGCGCCCAAAGCAATGAAATTAACAACGGCAACAAATTGTAGTCAAAATGCAAATGACAAAGACAATTTGAGAGGCCTACAAAAAAAAGGAGCAATTATGTTTAAGCTTTGGCTTGGCGAAAAGCTGTAACGGTAGCCAGTCAGTCGTCAGGTAATCAACAAATTCGAGTCAAGAGTACACTGTGAAATACAGTAAAACTTGTACATAATGAACTCTTTTATGAGTTAGTTTAAATTGTTTACAGTCGATGAAAACCCCTGAGAAGTTCTCTATACGTATGCTTAATTAGCTGACTCTTGATCGCAACTTTAAATTTGGAAACGTAGAAGCTTTTTAGCTCGAACTTTACGCCTGATCGCTTGCAAATGCGTTATAAAGAGACTCGACTGTACTTGGATAAAATATTCTACAAACAAAAAATGTGCCACCAAATAGGCATTTAAGTGTTTTTAGTATATATTTTTTTTTTGCTATCATTGACTCTGCCAGCATTGTGGTCGTTATTGTTGTGGCTGCTTTGATTGGTGTCTGCCAGTTCCCGTGTTTATGGCAAAGTTCGGCGCGTTTGTTACAACAAGTTTGGAGTCACGAAAAAAAAAACACTGTGATGTTTGCCGCACTGCCTCAGAAACAAATTGACAAGAGCTGGCGTTAGATGAAGTTCCACTGACATGTTTGTGATTAGTTTACCTGCGCCTACAATGCACTCTCGCATGCACATACGACACACATGCACACCCCACACATACCAGCTTACAAATTTCACGTGCGTGCATGAATTTACTTTTGAGTAAACAAAACGCGTGACCACATTCACATTCACATTCACTCACACAAACACACACATTGGGATCATCACGCATACACTCACTCTCAAGTCGCGCGTGCATTGCACTTGTTGTTTACCTGTTGAAACGGCAGCTACGTCAACGACAACGCTGACGAAAGCGTCGTACTGCGACTGCGATGGTGACTGTGACTGCGACTGCGACTGCGACGTCGACGTTGACGCTGACGACAGGGGGACGTTGGCGGCGTTGCCAAAGAAAAAAATGTTCACAAGCGCCGCTTAATTACCCTATATAGAGTCTTAAGTTGCGCTATTAATTGCGGGCAGTGCTTATTAATATTTTGCTTTTGGCTTGATTAACCGGCCCTCCGATTTCTTGCCATGTCGGCACAGCCAAAGACACCTCCACTCTTGGAACAAGTTAGGAGACTATGGCCTATGTCTTCACTAGTTGGCTGACTGGCTGGTAGCCAACTACTTGTCGCAGTAATTAAATTGTCAGTGTTTTTTCTCTTTCATTATTTATTAATTGCTGCAAATAGTTATTGCTAAAGAGCGACGTGCTGGCGCTAAGCGGTTTATGTGTTGTTTTTTTAGCGGCTTATTGAGTATACGCCCCGTTGCGACTTGAATTTATTTGATTTTGGTTTTGTGTTTGTATGTAAGTGTAGGCAGTCAGCGTTTATTTGTTTTTAATTAAAGTGCAATTACCTTATCATTTAATTAATGCATTCATGCTTTAAAGAATATTAGGGTTTAACGAGTGCATGGGATTTACTATAAAGTACCAATAAACCAAAGGAGCAACTGCTTAATTCGAGTGTGTATGTCAATGTTGCAAATACTACTACACACGGAAATGAAACGTTGTCAAAAACAAAATAGTCGTTTTTAGCTTTATTAAATCCATTAGGCAAAATTTTGATTTCTGAGCAGGGTTTTTAGTGACACCATACTTACGTTCAAATATGTACCAAGACCCAACTACTACTACATGAGTATATAAAAGAACGAATAACTAAAGTTTGTTAGGTACATACGAAAACGCAACAGGCACGATTTGAATCAATTTTGGATTCGGAAATATGTACATACTTTGAATGAGCTTCTTCAGCCCTTTGGTGGGTTTTTCTATAAGATTTTTAGTAGCCAATTGTGGCAAAATAGCTTGTTATCTTTTGGAGCTTACGCTTTCGAATTGAAACAATCAGAAATTAAAAATATGTTTTACTTTTAGAAATTGGAACTAAAAAGCATAAGGAACCTGGCTAATCTTTTGTTCGTGAAGTATTTACTGTATGTACTTTTTTAGTTCAAATTTGCAATGCTCATAAAGCTGAGTTAAACTTTTTAGTTAACATTGAGTAATATGCCAATAATGACCTTGTCACTCATAAGAAACGGGGAGGGTTACGTTCAATGTGGCCTGTTGTAGTTAAGACTTTTGTAGAGCAGCAAACAACTGTCTCTCACACCAATCCATTTGTTTGTGTTTTTGTGTACAATGTGAGCTTATCGCTTACTCTTAAATAAACACCGCATTGCCGGGCTCATAAATAAACTTCCGTTGCTGTTTTTTTTCTGTTTGATTTTGCGTCTGTTGTTCGCCGTCACTTCGTAACCAGAATCGCTTTGAAACAGAACGCGCGCAGAATAATATACAATAACAATAACGAGAAATGCGACAACAACAGCAACTAGTAGTGGATTGGTAGATGTTGCTGCATCGAGTTGTGCAAAGAAACGGAATACTGACAAGATCGAAGATCGAGACGGGGATTTGGCTTTGAAAACACTGCTTGACGGGCTTTTAAGCAATTTGTAGTAAATGGCAATGGAGCCTACGGGTGCACATTTAAAGGATTGACGTGCTTAGTATCTTTTTATTTACCTTACTCGAGACCAGATTTACTAAAACTTTAGTTGCTCAATCTTAACTATACCCTGTACACAAACAAAGTGTAAAAGGGTATTATAGGTTTGTGCAATTTAAGTAACAGGCAGAGGGAGGCGTGGCAGACCATATGTTCCATGGGAAAAAAGGATCAGGAGCAATAGTCGAGTCGATATAGACATGTCCGTCTGTCTGTCCTTCCGTATGAACGTCGAGATCTCAGACACCATAAAAGGAAGAGGCACAAAAATTTTACCAAAAAATTCAGATTTCATAAAAGCAGATAAAGATTTTCGAATCATGTCGATATCTTCCCACTTCCCACGAGAGAGATTTTCGCGGTTTACACCCACACCATAAAAGTTATGCAATTGAAACATGGTGCAGTTTTGAACAAAGTTATTAATATCGGATAGAAAAATTTAAAAGAAATAGGAAATAATGTGGCAATTTTAAGCCCCTCCTCCTATAAACGTTAACAAAATTTTACTTTTTACAGCAATGTTAAGGTTAACATTTATGTTAGAGCCAACAAATTGGGCACGAAGACTTATGTTAAGTTATAAACCAAACATTGCAGACATTTTGCTGAATCAACCGCCTATCACGCGCAGACCGGTTACCCCAATAACGCCAATAAATTTCAACGCTTCGATATAAAAATTTTTACAAAAATTCGATTTTTATTGGAAAAATGGGTAAAGGGTATTCCACTGTCGGGCACCGTGCCGACTGTCTGCATAAAATTTTTTGGCTATGTGAATGCAGAAAATTAAATTGCCTAGGAAACACTGGGTTCTAGATAAGGCAGATTGCTAACTGCAGATGCATCAAGTTATCGAAGCCTAGAATTTTTGCTTATAATAAATAAATAAATAATTGCTGGCTAAACTAGCTGGAAGAAAAGCTTGTAAAAGAATTTGAATGATTTCGACACAATATACTGTATATTTTCTGTCCACTTTTAGTTGCTACAGATAGCTGTTAACATGCGCTCCAACAAGTTGACCCGAATCGCTTGTAGGCCTAGTATCTTTGCTGTTAATTGTTCTTCCCTACGTTAGCCATTTCCATAATTGCCAGTCGAGAAGTTGGTGTTGGGCCTTGAAAGGCATAGGCAATAAAATACACCTGTTTGCGGCAATTTAATACATTGTATGGAGTGGAAATAACGCCGCGGGATGGCAGCCATGACTTCCATGGACTCAATGCGGTCGAATGCGACGAGATACTGCAATGCCCTGCAGGTAATTCGGAAGCAACCTCAAATGAAGCCGCAACTACAACTACTACGACTACTACTACTACCACTACCACTACAAATAAAAGAAGAACGCCGCCTCGGCCCAAAACAACATTGCCAACGTTATTAGACCGGGCCAGAGATGGCCAGTCCAAGCCAAGCCAAGCCAAGTCGGGTCGGCGGCTTCCATTTGTGCTGCACACATCTCTGTACCCCGCTCAAGTCGAGGTGAGTCGAGTCTACTGATCGCTGATCGCTTTTTACTCTGAGCGCGCTAAACCCGTGCCGTTTTTGTCTTTGTACTTTGCCGCCGCCCATGCTGTTTGCGGCATGTTGCAAAGCAGACTGGCCAGTGGACCAGTTTGAACCAACTACATGCTACAATCTACCTACGGTGCACATCAGCTTTGCTATATTACCCCTTGCCGCTTGGCCTGGCTTTGTTGTACGTGCTGTTGCGCTGCACTCATTGATCTTAACTTTGAAAACAGTAGCTACTAGTGTGTCGTGTGGTGTACGAGCTCGGGAGATTGGAGCTGGGGATGCGAGATCGCTGATCGAGTTTAGTTCGAGCGAAGAGGGGAATGCTGGTGGCAGACCCGAAAGCCGCACGGCACTGCTGAAGTCGCTTTACTTTGTTGTTTTTGTTGTTGATGAGGGTTTTGTTTTTTTTCTTGTTTTTGGTACACTTGAAGTTGTGTCGGTCTCCTTTTAGTTTCGGTTTTTGTTGTTGTTATTGTTGGGCCTGCGCACGGAGGCAAATTTAATCTCATTTTTTATTGTGCAAAGGATTTTCAAATTGATTTCGGCTTCGCTCAAAACTGTCTGTCGAATGTATGCAAATGTAGTAAATAAAGCTACATAGATGTTTAGCGGTATTGACTTTGTCGCTTACTTGATCCAGCGTACGATATCGATCGATCGTTCGTTCAAGTTTCGGATTCGGTTTTTGGTCAACTTGGTTTGCTTTTTTGCAGCTTAAGTCGGAAGCTATTAATTTAAATTGACGTGCTACTGTTTTAGCCTTTGCGGCTACTTTTGATATCCGCGCAGCTCACAGCGGTTGGCATGCGTGTTCATATTTCATGGGCTTAGCTGTTGGCTACTGTTTTTCCATACGCTTAAAAAAATATCTTCAGTTTTTATTTAATAAAACTCACCTGTTTGTGTGTGGAGTTGTATTTAATCCATTTATATGTTGCTTCTGTTGAATTCGCTGCTTTTGTGTAGTTATTTGTACTGTGGTTTTGCATTTTTACAATTTGTTCAGCTGCCTTTATCATTTTGTATGCTCTCTTTCAATACAAATATTTACTTAACTTTTTTCTTTAAATTTCATTTAATTTTGTTTAAATTTAATATATACAATAATTTGTTCCAGGCCCATAGTTTGCACACACATACTTGTAATAAACATGTATAAATCTTTCACTTTGTACTTAGATAGATTTCTCAGATATATTTTATAGCTCGCTTGTCAAAAAAATTACTGCCCGTATCACTCTGTTGAACTTGCACACCGCACGAGTCGCAACGCAGAAAAACGTCCGAATATATCGAATGCTCGCAACCGAATGAAATATAAAATTTACAGCCGAGCAGCCAGCCGAGCCGAGCATATAACCACGAGCACCAACGAGCGTTGCGCTGTGAGATCAGGTAGAGCGCAAGCAAAGCCGACTGCGCAGCAACAGCGACGGCGGCAGCAGGCAGCGCTCGCTCTGCTGCTGTGAGTCTCCCACGCGTCGAAGTTGACGTGCTCTCTCACACTATCAGCTCTTGTTTAGAATACGAAAAATAATAACAAAACTTATAATAAACTGCACCGCAATGCAATATGCCGCGTGGTGAGCGGGTTAGAGAATACCACCTCAGCAGGTCAAAGCTTGTCGTATGAGGCGACTAATAATGACACTAGGTGCTTTCGAGACCAGCAGAGCCACCCCAGGCCTTAAAAGGGTTGTGCTTAGGGTTTGGGAGCCACCACGTAAAACCACAATTCCAATGAAAGAAATACATCAGGCCGTAACCCGGTAACGGGTTGTTATGGCAGATGAGCTGCAGCCCTTTGCTATGCAAATTGTCTGTTTGCATGACTTTCGTAAGAAACACGAATCCGTAAAACCCGGTTACGGCTATACACATATGTACATAATTGGCCAACGCGTTTTGGCTACTTGTTAATAACCGTATTTTATACGTATGCGGCTTCGCGGTTTTTTATCTACGCTTTTAATCTGCTTAATCGAAAGCCGAAATGGCTTCTGGTTTTTATTATATTTATTTTTTGCTACAGCTCGCTGATCAATTTATATATGGGTAAACATTTTCTTGTTGTTGTTCCTTTTTGGCGGCGAAGTTTCGTGAAGTTCGTTGCCTAAGTCTTTTGTTTTGCAGTGCAGCAAATTTTGATGTGTATTTTGTTTTATGGAAGTAATTGCAATTTGAATGCTTCATTTGTGGGTTGCGCGTTTTTATGTTCATAAATTAAAGTTTATGGGTGGAAAAAATGAAAAAAGCAAATTGTTGATTATCGATTTTTTGCTGACCTTTTGCATTTTTTATGCGCTTAATTTCTTTTGTGTTTTATGGCTGTGGAGCGGCATTTCTTGGAAACCCCTCTGATATAGATATGGGCGGCTTAAAAACATAAAATCTCAATAAAGCAAACAGTTCGCATTAAGCCAGCGCGACTTTATCTAATTGTAAATCTAAAAAAAAACTGTTAATTCCCAGCGCTGAAAATTATACAATGCCGAGAAGAGAGAAAAAAATCACAAGCTTTGAAAGAGAAATCATTTACCTTTTTTGCTAGGGCCCCTGGAATGATTGCCTTTTGGCTGCCCTTGCGACGCTTTTTCATTTCCATTTCTATACACAAAATTCAATTAATGACAGATCATTAAAAAATGTTTAGCTTTGATATTTGCCGTTGCTGAAATATTTCGGACATTGAATTTTTCTTTCAGTGGCTGAGTATGCGTGTGTGTGTGTGTGTTTACGATGTTTTATATATGTACATACTTAGGCCGAACGAGGGCCCCTGCACTTAAATTTATTTTGCAAATTTTATCACTGCCCAAATTGACTTTAGTTGTTTTGCATTTAATTTAATTTGGTTTCATTTTTGGGTCGTTTTTTTTTTAGCCATAGAAACTTAGGACTAATAAATGTAGCTGCATTTCTTAGTCTGCTCTTCGGCGGCAATAACAAAAACCACAGAGTTGGCGGCAACTTAAAAGTGACAATTAGAAAGGCTTAAGCAGGCCCAAGGCGAAAGCCAAACTACACCATCGTTGGGTCTCCGGATGAGCCTCCATCGTTTCCCTGGCGTAATATTTATGCATTAAATACACGCAATTATTATTCGACGACAGCCACAATACAATATGCCTGTAGGCATGCCATATATAAGAGCATGTAAGTAGCCGTAGGTAAATAGTACTGGTATGGACAAAGCACAGGCAACCATTCATCTCTGGAGATTATTGATGTGGCTGGCTGTGCTTTGGCGGCGTTGCGCATACGCACCGTGTCACAGACGGGGCACTTGCCGTTGCAAAGCAATTAAAATGCCGCCTGGCTCAGTCTGTTGCATCCCCTTTGCCACTTTAGCTTTTCGTTCTATTCCAGCCTGGCACGCGATGAATGCCATAAACATTTAACGCGCAATCAGAAGCAAAAATTTGCTACCAATGCACCACGAATGCTGCCATATAGGGGGCAAGAGAGACTTACGATGTGGAGCAAGTCTAAAATTATGCCAAATGCAAGCACAATTGGCGTCTGGCACCCGAACGACCAACTGTTCTTCTTACGAATGCGCAGGCATCTGTTGGCAACAAGTGCAGAAAAAGTGTAGAGCGCATCGGCGACTTTAACGATGATAATGGTACAGTGAATGTTAAAAAAAAAAGAATTTAGGTAGTATGGGGTTTCTTACAAAGAGAACACGAGCCGAATTTGTAATTTCTGATAATGATAGTTGTTTTTATGTGACTATAAACCAATAGAAGTGGGGTTTTCAGCTTATTGGTATGGGTTTACGAATTTCCATTTCTGTTTAAATCTGACTACGTATAAGCAATAAAATAAAACTTGGTATAAACGGCAAAAAGCTAAACAGGTAAGGTAAGATATCGGAAAATTAAAATGGTTTTTATATAACAATGATATGTGTTTTGTAAACATTGTGAACGTCAAGTGTTTCTAAATCGAGAGCGTTTAGTGTACCAATGGCTAAGCGTACCACAAATTCAAAACCAACTAAATGATGATGACCAAGTTGATGATGATGATGAGTACTACTTTTACTGCCGTTGCTGCGACGACAATAACTAAAACACAACAACAAAGAGATCAGTAAGAAGACATAGTACGGACATTCATTTCTCTGTTAAGCGCACTAACCGGTCTGTTTCTTTGATCCTGGCATTCTATTGTTCCGTTTCAAAGGCCACTATTATGTAAACAATCGGCAGCTTTGATCTTGGCCGCATCAAAGTGTTGCCGCCACCTTTTATCTTGCCGCATGCCAGCCAATGAGAGGCAACATCATCATCATCGTCATCGTCGTCATCAAGTTGAAGAAGCGGCAGTAGCAGCAACTGGAACTGGAACTGAAACTGGCCACGGCGAAAAGCGCTGAACTGCGTAGTTAAAACTGCACCAGTGAGCTATATAATTTCGCATGCTCCCAAACCAGAGACAGCGTGGAGGTACATGGATATGCTAGACCTGGACCTGCCATCATAACTTTCGGCTTAATCTTCAAAGTACAAGCCGACCGCGCTTGACATCAATCGCTGCTCTAATCCCAGCAGATGTGCGAGTCGACGCCAAAAAGGAGTGAACGCTTAATGGTTCTCGTTTACTCTCTCTCTCTCTCTCTCTCTCTCCCTGCTTCTCTGTGTTCGATAAGCAATTAAAATTGTATTCTTTTAATACACAACTTGATTATCGGCCATTGCCTTTGATCCTTCAATGCCGCATTACCAGGATGCTTGACAGGATCAGTAATGTGACCGTTACAGTTTTGTTCCTCCTTGTGGCTGCCTTTTAACAGGTGGCGACTTGCGAATTCGGAGTTCTTTGAGCATGTTGAATCTGTGGGAAAAGCAACAGGTGCTAAATATGCGTGTGTAAGATCTCGAAGAGGAGGCATAGATAACGATCATAATTGCAACGATTGCTGCTGCCGCAACACACAGCAAAAACCACTTGGCGCTCTTCTGCTCCTGCTGTCTCTCCCTCTCTCTAGCTCTCTCTCTCTCTCTCTCTCTCAAAAACTCTCATTGCCGGTTGTTGTTGCTCTTTGTTTGTTGCGCGCGTTTGACGCTTGGCGGCAAATTGCTGTTGCGTGCCGTCGTCTCTGTCGCTGCTGCTGCTGCTGCTGCTGGCTTGGGCTTCGTGCAGCGTCGGCAAACTACAAAGCAAAATCTCTGCATTGGGCACACGCCATTTCCAACATCAAAGCGAGCCGACAGATTTTCTGAGGTTGCGCTCGCTGCGATCTTAAGGAAACGCCGCCACCGTCGCAACTTGGAGCACGCATGCGCAATGTAGTCGCTGTTATTAGTTGCTTCTTGTGGTTGTTGTTCTTGTTGTTGTTGTTGTTGTGAGAGCGTGTGCGCTGGCTTGCTGCTCATTTGTTTTGGAGGCGCATGTTAAGTGGACTGTGAATATGAAAGTTCGAACAACATCGACAACAACTTTTGCCGCCAAATACAAATGCAAGTCAATGTCGGCTTAAGAGTTCACTCTCCTCACTCGCTCATGCCTTTTCATAGTGTGTGTGTGTG
Organism: Chymomyza caudatula; assembly: GCA_035041775.1. NCBI lineage: Eukaryota > Metazoa > Arthropoda > Insecta > Diptera > Drosophilidae > Chymomyza > Chymomyza caudatula. The sequence goes on along the minus strand of JAWNKW010000113.1, from coordinate 2,865,561 downwards.
TGTGTGTGTGTGCGTGTGCGTGTGTGTGTGTGCCTTGTTCTTAATCAAGAAACGCATCGAGCGCGTATCACGGTAGCACTTTAGACGTAAATTGCTTTTAACATGGTTATTACAATCTTAACGTTTGTCTGGCTGCGAAGTCAAGTCTTACCAAGCCAACAGCACTTTAGGGTAGCAAGCAGACAAAAACAACAACAACATCTACAACATCTACAACGAAGGTAAGAACAACGACGTCCACGGCGTCAGCAACCTGTTGTTATGTCTGTGCATTAAATAGAAGCCAAGTCCAGCGACTTTGTCCGTTAGTTCTTGAGATGTTGAGCGTGTCAGAGCCCGGCTCTTGCAGCTTCTACTGCTGCTGCGTTTCATTTGCAAGATTGTTGTAATTATGATTGCGCGATTATGATTGGATTAGCCGCTGGTCGGTAGCTTTTGAAAATACCTTCTCCCTCTGCCGCGATCTGGCTTTATTCAACCTTTTGCCATCATCAAAATTGTTTTGTAGCGGAAATGAAGAAAATGCCAAGCAGCTGGTTTTTCAACGTTAATTACTTAACACAGTCGCAACAAATTGCATTGGCCAAAACGAACAAAGAGAGAGAGAGAGAGCGAGAGAGAGAGAGAGTGAGAAAGAGCGAGCAGTATGAGCATAACTGCAATTCACGGCAAGATCAAACAGCAGGTGATCTAGAAAGCAACGAAACCAAAATGCTCTCGAATCGTGAAATTTTATCGTTGTAGAAAACTAATTGCAATTGATTTGTTATACTTATATAAATGTGTATATAGTTCGAAAGTTATTTGGAAAAAATAAACTGATATTTGATATTTTTATTAATCAAAATAATTATGGCAGGAAGAAACATAACACATGTGAATTGTATGTGCTGAAATCCTAACTGACCAAATTGGCTGAAAATTAAATAAAGAGCGTTATAATCACAGGATAACTAAAAAATTAACATTTGTCACCAAACAAATTATGCAGACAAACTTCTAATTTTTGACTTTTTCAAGGCAAAGAATTTATTCAATTTTTCCATACCATTTGGGAATATCCATATTGACCTAATAGTCAAAGTACTCTTTTGCATATACAATATGTAGCTGCTGTCGGTGCATTATAGTTGTTGTTCTTGTTGTCCGTGTAGTCAGGTAGCAAAGCAGAGTTCGAGTTGGCAGAATTAAACCTTTTGCTGCACTGACGATAATCTTGCATTTAAATATTTCGCAAGAAACACGCAAATCCGCTGACTTGTCACACCTTTTCCTCAGGTAGGGCGCAGATCGTGGCCTTGCCGCAGCTGCTGTAACTGCGCGCATGTGTCAAGTGATCAAAGCGGCAACCGGAGGTTGCGGCAGTTCCAGCAGTTGATTAAAAAGGGGGAATTTGTCGCCTTTTGTGTTGTAGTTGCAGTTTTTATGGTGCGTAGTTTCCTGCGTCTGCGAGCTGCTGTTACTGTCAAACGAAGATATTTAATTTCAGGTAAATTTGTAAGATAAATAATTGTCTCGTACCTGCCGCGCCGTGCTTCAAAGAACTTCATTGTATTTTAAGTATTTTATGTTTTGCATATGCGCGCGGTTGAAAGGGAGAAAGAGAGCTGGCGGCGTGTGTGTTCAACAACTTTGGCCAAAAGGACCTTCAAAAGGACCGACATGCGTGTATGTCTCTGTTTCAATTCCGATGTGTGTGTAGATTATGGTCGGCGACAACGACATGCAGCGGCATTCTTGTTGTCGCCCTTTGTAATACGTCATGCTGCGCTTGGATCACAACAGCGGGATATAGACGATCAATAACGCACTCAGAATTCTATGGAGTATATGGGTATAATAGTTTTGAAGTCGGCGGCGATTGAGGTTGCATCAATTTTAGGTGAAACTGCGTGTTGGACTGTCAAAACACTCAGAATGTGCCACACACACGCGCTGCACTACTTATACGGGCTAAAAACCCGATTGAAACCTCACTGGATGTTGATGATGACGAATCGGAAATGAGATAGACCAAGAGCCAAGACCGGACTGACGTTGATAATCAATATGTACAGGGAATTGTACGAAGCGACAGAGCTAAGCAACAAAAGACAACCAATTCCTCGACGTTGTTTCCCACTGTGCGCCCATCAAATTGTGCCAAGATTTACGATCCAAGAGCTAGTCTTGACTTGATTGAGTTTTCTTCTGCAGTGAAGAACGTCAGCTTTCAATACAACATACAAAAAAATCCCGGGAACGGCATACTTCACACAAGACCACCAAGGCTAGTAGATGTTACAGATAGAGATTTCGGAAAACGGTTTCTGGGTAAGCAGTGAGTCTTACATTTCTTAGCACTGCGACCCTATGATAAAGCAGCTTATTAAAGCACTCTTGTGGGGGAGGAGCGGGGACTCCAGCGAACCGACGCATTTATAAGATGACAAATTGCGCTGATATGGCAACATGTTGATTGAGCGCACACGCGGCAACAACAAAAACACACTCTCTCTCTCATTGTTGTTTTTATTGTTGTGCGCGTGCGCGGCTCACTCGTTAAGCTCGACTTGAGGAGGTATTTTACACAATGCAGCAAGGGATTGCTCTTGCAAGGAGAAGGTGGACAGGCGGGGGAGTGGTCGGGTTTAGGTAAAAAACATTATAGGAAACTCAAAGAAATAAAGAAATAAATAAAACAGGCAACAGCAGCAGCATAAAAAGAATAAAACAGAAAGAAGACCCAAGATGCCGACAAAGTAATAAACCAATTAGGACATCAAAGTGTTCAACCGACAGCAGCAGCGGCAACAACAAGATGAACAACAGCGGCCGTAACGTGTCCAAAGATCACAGAGATTTGCGCTGATCCGACTTTTGATTCTAAGCCAACAAAATGCAACCTACATAGTACACAATCATCATGTCGCCTTAGCTCCACAAAGTGGTCTAAATAGTTAAACTAAGCCTAGGCCTAATGTTCTGAGCACACGCTAGAAAGTTATATTCATTTTTGTCCACGGGACGGCGCCAATTCGAATCATATTCTTTATCATTTAAATTATCGGCACATGTAGCCTACGCCATTCGAACCATCTTTGAAGAGTCAGTCAATTCCAGTGGTCATCAATGGACAAAAGCGGTATTCATTAAGAATTTAAATCGCACATAATTAGCTACTGCTAACAAAAACTTACCTACAACAACTTAAGTTGCTGAACAAATATAAGAAATCAACAAATAAGTTGAGTAGAAAGTGATTTATTTGGTGCAACGAATTTTGCACACCCTTGCTGATGTCGTTTACTAATATAACTCAAAGCGAATGGAAGACATCACAAAGCTACAATCACAGCAAATTGCAGATTGATGAAGCCTTTTCCGCGAAACTCTCCGAACCTGATAGCGCCTACGGACTTTGGAAACAAATATCCTGCTTCTTGTATACTACCCCGGAGAACGTCCTTGGTTTCCAACGCCCACTGCCGAAGAACCAATGGAGTCATGATCAGGAGTGTTGCGAAACCACTACAGTAAAGAATGCCGCCTATATGCAGTCGACTGCTATTCGAGATGACGAAGATGTAGAGGAACCTTTCCAGACTTAAAACACTCGAGCTGGCAAAGCACGAGCGAGAATTCTTCTCCGGCTTCTTATCGGGCGATGATGGAAATAATGTCGCTTCCGGAGTTAACTTCCCGATGTTCCCGCTGCCTAGCTATCACGAGGTCAGGGTCGCAATCAAGCGGCTCAAGAACAACAAAGCTGCTGGCAAAGATCAGCTGCCTGCAGAGATGTTTAAGACTGGCACCAGTGAGTTGGTAAGGTGCATGCACCAGCTCCTCTGCAGAAAATGGCTAAATGAGAGCATGCCCGATGATTGAAACCTTAGTTTCCTCTGCCCTGTCGTCAAAAAGGGTGACCCCACGGTATGTCCTATAAGGTATACTGTTTGAAAGACTGAAGCCATTTGCGAAAGACCTGATTTGTTTTAGGTCTAGTATGTCCACCAATGACCAGATATTCGCACTACGCCAATGCCTGGAAAAGACCCTCGAATACCTCTTGATACCGAGCAAGGCTTCAGACAAGGCGACCTTTTCAGGTTTGTGATAGAAGATGTTTTGCGAAAGGCCGAAATACACCGCCGTGGGACTATTTTGAACTATAAGAGTGTCCAGTTGCTCGCATTCGCAGATGATATCGAAGCCATTGGTCTTACTAAGTGAGCAATCGCCGGAGCCATTGCGGCTATTGATAGAGAACTGCCAGGGTGGGTCTGTTTGTAAATGAGAGCAAGAAAAAGTACATGTTTTCTTCGATTAGAGACAAGCAGCGGTCGGACTCCTAGATTGATGTTGAAAACTATACTGCTGATGCTGTCAAGGTTTTCGGCTTCCTTGGCACCACCTTCACGATAAAAAACGATATCAGCATGGCGATCAAGCGCAGGCACTCTTGCCAACAGATGTTACTGTGGTCTCAGTAGGCATATAGTATATGTAATAGAGACCACTCAAGCCAGACGAAACTAATACTTTATAAGACACTTATTCTTCTCGTTTTGCTTAGTGGTGAGGGTGATATCCTTGGAGTGATTGAACGGAAAGTACTGCATAAGATCTTTAGCCCTTTACGAGTTGGCAACAGCTACTGCACTCGATTGAATGAAGAACTCTATGAACTTTACGACGATATTGACATATTTAGGCAAATTAACATTCAACGGCTCTGCTGGTTTATTTATGTTGTGCGTATGAATGAAGAAGCTCTGTGAGAAAAGGCTTAGTGTTAAAAGAAGACGACGAAGGGGCAGGCCCTGAATTCGTGGGAAGAACCAGATAGAGTGCGCATTATCTAACTTTGGTATCATCGATTGGAAAAGGCGTACGCTTAGCGGATGCACCTGAAAGAGTGCTCTACATGGCCAGTTAAGATGAAGAATGTAATTCAACCATTCCAGTAAGGAATTGTGGTCAAGCGATTTGTTAGTGGAAGACGTTTAAATTTCAATATCGTTTGCAAAGATTCAAACAACATTGCCGGATTTAATTTAGAAATAAATCAGTGCTATATATAGGATTTAGATTTCCCCATAATAAAATTTCGACATTTTTTGTAAAAATCTATCACCTGCATACGTTGCGTTTTAGTCAGGTACATATTGATTTGAATATTTTTATTTCAGTAAGTATGGGTTTTACGCTCGTATCGTATCTAAATCGGATTTAAAAATTTTGCATAGAATTTAATGAGGTGTAATGAGTTGCCGATAGTAGAGAGTTTATTCTAGTTGGGGGCCCCATTGTTTTATCCTTTAGTCGACCTTGCTTTGTCTTTTACATAGTTTGGCTACAATTAAATAATTAGCTATTTTTTTTTTTGAGTATTATTCCTAAATCGAAATAATAAAAGAACTTAATGAATGAATACAATCTTATATTTTCTTTTTGTAAATATTAAACAAAGGATTTCCGCATTGTAGCTCAAGAAATTGAGAGTCAGTGAACCATTGAGTGTGTTATAGGTCATTAAGGCAGTACATGAATCAAAACTACTGGTGAGACATAGTGCACATATTTTGGAAATGGTTTGGACATTGTAGTTAAAGAAAAAATGTATACACTGAACCCACAGTAAAGCATAAAACTCGCCAACTGCTAAAATATTGCATAGGAAATAATTTTGGTACCAAAAGCCAAAGCAAAGAAAAATATCAAAAACTATCTATTGTAAGATTTATATTGTCGATTTTGATCTTTTAAACCGATATTATCGAAAAAAGAATTACGAAATAAAACCATTGAGCGGACTCTCTAACCAATCGTAACCGCTTCTGAAATAAGTTTCGGTTTGATTAAGATGTCTATAAAAAGTGAAATTTTGTTGCAGTTTAAAGGTAGAGGAGTCTAAATTTGACACATTATCTATTTGTGCATATTTTTGTCAAGCTTTAATTCGATAGCTGGGTGTAAAAATTCTAAAAATTGGTCCAAACGGTTTGTGGATATCTTTCATGATAAACTCCATTTTACTTTCTCATGACCGTTCAAAATCGGCCTTTGATTACACTATGCAATAACAAAAAAGCCAATGTCTAAAACATACCTTTTTCGGTAAATTTTGGGTCGCTGATTTCGATTACACGGCACTGAACTTAAAAAGAAAAAAAATTTTAATTTCCATAATATTTTTATTTTTTTGGTTGACCAAAACTTATTAAATCAATAGTTATTTACCTTCAATTCAAATTATAGTTTATCACGATCGGTAGTAAGGCTCCCGAAATCCAAAATGGTTTCCGGATTTGAGATCAGCGACCCCGAACTGAACGGAAAAGGTATGTTTTAGACATTGGCTTTTTTGTTATTGCATAGTGTAATCATAGGCCGATTTTCATAGCTATGAACTCGTAATTCACAAAAGCGAAACAAAACTTTCTTTGAATAGGATACAATGGCTCCCACGCCACTTTTTGTAGTATATAAAATATATGCATTTTGAAATAGACTCCGTTTAAGGGTATATACTTAAATTATAAAACAAAAGAAAATCAAACAAATATTCAATATGGGGCAGGCATATATTAATTGCTAAAAAGGCATAATTAAATCATAAAACGTTGAGCACATCATTAAAATCGCTAAAAATGCTACTCGACTTGAGAGTGCCAATAACAATAACAATAACAACAATAACTACGTAACGCATTTTTTATTTTATTTGATTTTTTGTCGTTGTCATTTTGCTTAGCATTTTAAATACTTTGGTAGTATATAAATAAACATTTCTGTTGATTAATTCAAATGGCGCTTTGCACTGATTTAATTCAATTTGATACGTTTCGACTGAAGATGAAGGCGGTACTAAATATAGTAGGTATTGTTTTTGTTTTTGGTTTTGGTTTTGGTTTTGTAACGGTCGCTGTGATTTCTTCTCTTTCGTTCTCAAAGCGCACGTGGTATAAGAATGATGCACGCTTCAAAGGCGCCGGCTCCGGCCCACCTAAATGTTAAATTGTGGCGCTCCAACAACAACGACAGCAGCAATAACAAGTCTGGCGGCAGTTAGCAGTCAACGATCAATATATATTGATCAGTTTGGCAGGCCAAACTCAGTCCCAAACCCTGAGCCAGACTCAGACTCTGGCGGAGGAGTACGTAGACGGTATAGACTGGTTGCAAACGCACATAAACCATTTAAGCCGAAAAGAAATCGACTCTAACGATATGGCCAGCTTGAAAAGCTGCTTTGAATAGTGTATCGGACCCGCTGTAAGAAATCGTTTTGAATTGGAATTTCAAAGAGGCCGCATTTCATTTCACAAAGTCAAAACAGTTAATTTATATCATGTCGCGACTACTGGTCTTACTGATTTTGCATTTTCGTCTGTCCCAATGTCCACCATGTCCAATCTTGGTTGTCGTCTGTCTATCGATGCTTAGTTGTTCGATTTGGCGTCTTTCGAAATTGAAATATGAAATTAACTCGGGCTTTAGCGCAAAACCAGATTAGCAGCGGGCAATCAAATTGAATGCAAGCCAGAGTTGAATAACAAAAAAAATAAAAAATTATAAATTAGTCACATTTTAATATACATATTAATCCATAGTATATGTGCGGCAATAAATTCAGCTTTTGCGTATAACAAAAGTTAAACGAATTAGTTCGGACAGAGCTCAACACAACTTATTCAAAGATACAAATCGATGAAAACGCAGCAAATCTCAATGGAATTCAACCAAATCGAGAGCTGGCGGCTCATCAATCACTTACTGGCCCTGTTTCGGTATCCCTTCAACGACCTTGACGCAATCTGCGTAACTAAGAAGCCAGAATGGATAATGTTCAAAGGGATCAGCAAAAAGGACGAGCAGGTGCACACACACACACACGGAGTCAACTTCCTACAAAGGTGCCGCAGCGTTGGGCTAATTTCAAATGACACACTTCATTCGTCGTTTAAGTTCAGGATGATACACAAAGAGAAATAATAGATAAATGCTTTAAGCAAAGTTTGCCTTTCATTTTGAAAAAATTACTATTAATGAAAATTGTCATGTGTACATAAGCATATGTAAAGATTTCGACTAAACAGTAAATAAAATTAAGAATTCGGACCAAATCTAATATTGATCCTCATCCCTGATAGTGATTAGAAACAGGCTGAGAGGAGCTATGATATCCCAAGATCTGGCAGCTCAAATTCACTGCAATCCGTGTGACAGCGATAATCTCAGGTAGTATTCTATACCCTATCATGGGAGTTGTCCTCGTTCTAATAGTCGTCTTAGCGATCATCATCAATAGCGTAAGCTATTGATTCAATTTACTAATTTAATGACGACTCTCACAGTTGGGCTGACTGTCCCTTTACCTTTTTTTTCTCAGTGTACAAAATTTTCACTTGCTAAGTCATTCAAAATCCAACCACAACTTAAACAGTGCGTCCTATGTCAGCCATTTGAGAGAGACTGATCCTGCACATCAAAGGGACCGCTCTAACGGTTACGGATTGCAGTTCCACAATCAATGGTTGGCATAATGTGCATACAAGATGGATTTTCGACACCGTGGGTGTAGCTTATTTTAAAGCAATTAACCCAGAATGAAGCGTGTCTTGTGTGGGCAGTACCAAATGGACCATGTCGACACCTCACTGTGATCGACTACGAGGACATTTTAGCGTCATAATGTCTTTTAACTATGCCGCCGTTAGGCGTAACTAACAACAGTTTTTTTGTGCACTCCTTAGATTTGTATGGAAAAATTGTAAAATAAGAAACATTCCAACAACCAACTCTACAACTACAATCGATGCGATCTTATTCGTAGGTGCATATCTCGAACTTTAGCAATCACCTACCAATAGATATTCAAGAAATTCAAAACGGTATTCAAACATTTATTCATTCATTGTTAAAAAGTCTAACACACAGATCGCGGGTCTCAACTATGCGGAGACTCTCAGATTCGTACTCTTTTCGTTGACATAGAAGTGGTTGGAATTTGTTGTAATCAAAAAACTATATTTATATTCGATAAAAAAAGGTTTGACATATTTTGAGTATGTTTCAAGTGGGATATGTATTTGTTCAACTTAACAGAAAGCTATAGAAACGATCGCATACAAAATAGCTTTTAGTATAAGTTTTAGTTTTAATCTGATTTGCACAATTCATTGTTGGAAATAAATTTTGACAGACAAGACAACGATTAACAAAAGCTTATAACCCGACCGATATCTTCGTCGAGCTTATTCAGTCTGTTTCTGATGTCTAGGTTCGTTCAACCTCCGAGTGACATATACCTAACCACTTCCTTTAACTTCTCTCGAGGATTATAGTTGCCAACAGTTTTGCTAACACGGACTAAACGGTGATACCATGCCATTTATTGCAGTTATTAAAACCGCTTTCTTTGGTATCTTGACAATAGCTCCGTTCTTCCCTGGGAAATGTTTTATTGTCCCAAAGAGCGTCTTCTATTTCTGCACTTGTTGGTGGGTTGATGTCAATTCCCCTGCTCACCCTTGAGCAGTGAACACAAAAATGTTCGTTACACCTTCGTAGTTGGTCTTTTAGTGACACTGAGTTTCCAGTGACTCAAGTTCCCTCTTTAAGCTGCTTCTTTTGCGCTCTCCGCCAACTTGTCCAATCTGGAAATCCTAGTGCGTCTTACACAGCGCTGCACTTACTGTCTTATGAGCTGCACTTTACTCGTTCTGTAGGACCAAGTTTTGATGACACTGCGCGACAGTGGAAATAGTAGAGTAGAGCTCAAAACAATTTACATTTTTTCTGTGGAACCGTTCAATTTTTTGGGGATGTCCAGAGATTTCTATCCCTTGATTGCCTCGGTGCCGTTTCAGATCCAGCTGAGGAGGAGAGAAGTAAGAAGTGCTGCCAACAGCAGCTTTCGGGTTGTCTTTAAGAGTGACGTACAGAGTAAAATTATCTTAAAATTTAATCTACGGCAACATTTTCTACAAAAGTTCTCGATAAAATTTCGTTTATCGATTACTAACAACAAGTTTGCTAGCTTATGCAACAATTGTCAATTGTAAAACGAAATAAATATAGATTATTTCCTTTACTTAATGTTTGCATCATAGAAAAACTCTTTAAAATTTAAATTTAATTTCCTGTAATGAAAATTTAAAGGAAATAATACACAAACTACCCAAGGTTAGTGTCCTCGCTTTACGAAAGGCCTTTTTAGCATGATTATGTTAAGCAGTCTTTAAATTGACACCAAGCAGTGCGCAATCACGAACAGTTTGCCTCAAACATGTTCGTTTGCATGCATAAACAGTGAGGTTTTGAACTTGGATAACATTAATTTGGCCAGCTAACATTCTGTTGTTGACTAGCAGCAAGCAGTTCCAACATGTCTACACTCTGCATGCAACTTACAAATCGTTTCATACATGTTGTACTGCAGTGCATTAACAGACAGGTTCTAAACTTTGGTATTCCCTTGTAAATTGACACCTACGAAAATGTCCTCATTTATGCCAAAAAAGGAAGTTAAAACAAAAGTCCTTAAAACCTTAAATTGAGTGCACTTGTTCGTAGTTTCTGGGCCAAATGTTTGGTTGGCCAGCATGAAGCGATGTTTACAGGCAGCAGCTCAGCTTAGCCTAGTCATTTATCACGCAGTAAATATAATACAGTCAAACCTGCAAAGTTGGCCACTTCCTTATGTTGGACACTTTTCAGCGAAACCAAAATATATTAGTACAAAAAGTCAAATTTTTATCCACATTTTGAGCAATTTTTGAATTTTGTCAATGCAATTGAACCTGGAAACGTTGGCCACCTTAAAATCACAGTAATTCTATGTATGAAAATTGCTGCATTTTCGAATCATAAAAATAATCTAAACCAATGGCAAAATTTACAACTGAACGAAATTGGTTGCAGTAAACTCGTTGCTTATAGAAATTTGAATGAAATCCTTCCAGATGGAACAATTCATTTGTTAAAAATCAAAAGAAAGAAAGTCAAGAGCTTATATATAAATAAGCAAATTTAAAAGATACTCTTAAGTTGCAATATAATTTAAGTGCAATTTTGTATCTACAAGAAACAAACTTCGACTGCTTTGCAACTATAAATATTTAAACTTGAAATTATTGTATGCACATATTATTATATGTTTATTTTGTTATTATGTGGAGTTAAATAGATTTTTATGTTGAAAACAATCATAATCCATAATATAAAGTTATAAAAATTAAAGAAACAACATAAAATCACTATAAAACATACACCCTCATAAGTTGGCCAAAAATTCTTGAACCTTGAGTGGCCAACATAAGCAGGTTTGACTGTACAAGTGTGTGTATATATGTATGTATATGTGTGCCTTTGTAAGTGTGTTTGTGTGTCTGTGTGTAGAGTTGATCCATGCCTTATTACTGGCAGTGCGTTGACAACGATAATGACCACTTGAAATCCAAGAGATTTCAAACAACACAAATATGGTTGGCAATGGACTGTATTGAAGAAAGTGTGTGTGTGTGTGAGTGTATGTAAGTGGGCGAGTGTGAAATCAACTTGAGTTCTTTTGTCAAATTATTTGGTTAAACTCACGTACACATATATAGTGTATGTGTGATTGTGTAGTTTGAATGTTGAAAGTTTTCTGTAGATGGGCGTTACGCTTGGTTAGAGCTCAGAGAACTGCCAGTTGATACTCTTCCATCAGATACAGATACATCCATACTTTTAGGATGTTTGTCTGTGTGAGCTTTTCGGATTAGGAGCATAGAGTGAGTTTTAACTTTTGCCAAGTTGCTTTGCAGCTCTCTTGAATTTTATTCCATCAGTTTCACTTCTCTGTTGCATACATATTTCATTACTAATGCCAAAAATGCTCTAAAATACATACATATTTACAAGGCCATTCATCTATTACATAGACTGTTGTTTCATAAATTATACACGTTTTTGTTATTTCAAATATTTATGTTATCAATGAGGATTTTCTATTATTTTTTTGTAGGGTATTACTTATAAGATTGTAAAGAAGCGTGAAATGCATTAAATGGGATTTAAATTGTATCTTAAATGTTGTTATTTTTGCATGCAATACTAAGTGATTTGTTACTGCCAAATATTGCATGTTTATAAGCTGAACTTGTATTTATTTATTACTCTTAGATTTCAACAAATAACTTACGCATAAACTATCAGTGTCTATTTAAGCAGCAACTTAATATCAGAAAATAATTGTTTAAATCACTATTATAAAGAAAAATAAAGGAAAACAAAAGAATATCATCTGAGAATTGAGTCACATAACAAAATTGTACAAAGACTGAACTATCGAAATACCAACATACTTATTTATAATTATGTTTGTCATAAATCGTTCGAGTTTGGGTAAAATTAACCGTGTTAGGCCTTATGTTAAGCAATCCTCCAGGTGTCTCTGCCTTGCGCGCACCTTCTCCAATCGGTGATAGCAAAGGTACCTAGTGTGCTCTCCACCTGTTCCTTCCAACGGAGACGTGCCCCTTCGTTGCCTTCCATCAACAGCCGCATTGAAGACCTTTCTCGCAGTTGCTTCCTCATCCATGCGCACAAAATGACCTAGCCAACGGAGCCGCTGGACTATGTCAATGTCTTCGTTCCATCGGATGCGGTAGACTGCTTCATCACCCATGCTTCAGCGCCATAAAGTAGCACGGGAAGGATGAGCGTCTCATAGAATGTTAGCTTCGTCTGGCGTGAGCGGTCTCTTCTACTCATTTGCCTAATGAGACCAAAAGTATCGTTTTCAACATCAATCTGAGAGTCCAACCGCTGTAGATTTCTACTCGAGAAATCATACACTTTGTCTTGATCTTATTTACAACCAGACCCTTCTTGGCAGATTCTATTTCTGCCTCTCGGTAACTGCTCGCTTTATACGCCCGAGGATATTGATATCATCTGCGTATGCAAGCAATTGGACACCCTTACCCTTATTATTCTTTCTCGATTGGCTAATCTATTCGCATCTGTGATGCGTTGTCTCTCATTTATTCTTCACCCCTGCAAGAGTTGGGCTCGTTCTGCAGGAGCTTGTGCAGCACGCATTGCAGATACATGATTTGAAAGATCTTAAATACTTTGAAAATGTTGTTCTGGTGTTAAATTTTCTCAGACCAATATTTTGTCCAGTGGCTCGAGTACTTCTGTAAATGTTTCCCAAATGACTTCATATTTGGACCATATAGTATATTCGTTTGTTGATTACCCCGTGTGATGAGCGGTGTAGAGAATTCCACCTTAGAAGGTCAAAGCTTGTCGTATGAGGGACTAACAATGTCACTGGATAATACCAGAAGAGCCACCCCCGGCCTTAAAAGGGTTGTGCGTAGGGGTTGGGACCCACCACATAAAACACCACTTCAAATGAAAAAATGTAAGACCACTTTGGATAAGGATACCCCGAACGTTGACGACTCCCCCCGCAAACGTGTAAAGGACGATCATCAGCCATCAAGGAGATGCGATGGAAAGGGCAAGGCTGTATTGAGACAACTGACTGTGCCATTTACTACAGCGGCCATAGGGAGCGGCACGAATTGGGGTGCGGATTTGTTGTTGGCCGGAGACTACGCAACCGTCTCTCCCGGTTCACCCCAGTGAACGAAAGGCTGGCAACAATCCGCATCAAGGCTAAATCAATCAACAGCAGCCTTATTTGTGTGCACGCTCCGACGGAGGACAAGGACGATGCGACCAAGGATGCGTTCTATGATATATTGGAGTCTGTCTATGACCGCTGCCCAGCCCATGATATAAAAATCGTATTATGCGATTTTAATGGAAAGGTTGGAAGAAAACGCATCTTTGGTCCCAACTGTCGGACAATTCAGCCTTTACGAGACCACGTCGAACAACGGTCGCAGGCTAATTGACTTCGCCGCGGCGCGAAACATGGTAGTCTGTAGTACCAGATTTCCTTATCCCGATATCCACAAGGCTACATGGCTGTCCCCTGATCAAACTATACGCAATCAGATTGATCATGATTGATGTGATTAGTGGAAGACAGGTAACGGGTTGTTATGGCCAGTTAAGAACAAGATTCGTTTGATGAATTTGAATTTTTAGATATTTGATGAGGATTTTTATATTTGACAAGGAGCGTGAAATTTCATTGTCTAGTTTGGAGCTGCAGAAATTGTGTAAAGTTGACCTATTTTGATTAATTATGTAGTAGTGGGGTGTACTGAGATTCCATGTATGTGTTGTGTATAATTGTTTGTAGTACTTATTTATGTGTTATTTTATGTCTGCAATACTGTAGTTGGGGTACAGAATTAGGGGCTATTTTTTAGCATCTTTAGCGGACTTGTCGGCAGTTACAGTGACCTGCGACTGCCAGTCGTATTTTACGAGAATATTTTGAGAGCTGTGAACGGATTCCGGAAGGATAGTAGGAGGATCGCCTTGAGCGAAAAAAGAGAGTCAGTAGTTACCTAATCAGTTTTTTGCGTAATTAATGAAAGATGCCGATGATTTCGGCGGTGAAGATCGAGAATGTGAGAATTATTGAGTTGGATATAGTTATGCTGAAAGAAGTGCCTAATTTAGATTTTAAGCCATCAGTATATAAAAAGGTATGTGTAGTTGGTAGTGAGTTCTTTAGTTCTTCAAAGAGTTGTTTATAAATTGTAGTAATGTGTGTTCTTTAGGAAGTGAGTGGAGGGACGTTATTATTGTGGATGAGTTAAAGACCCAAGGTGGGTTAGGACATTTTGTGGGCGTGGGCGCTTTCGTTGGAAGTTCGAGCTCTGTCCGGACCGCGAAATTTGTAAATTGAGTGGTGAGTCCGTTGAGTTTAGTAAGAATTTATTTAGTTTGGCTAATTAAAAAAAAAATGGAAAACCCTGTACCCTTTTTCTTTAGAAACATTAAATACGGTAAAATGCGAACGGAAGTATCAACTTTTATGTCTCTTTTCATAATATATGATATGACACTTTCCTCTTGGGAAGTTCCAATTGACATGTTTTTCTATTGGGAAGTTGGTTATTACGTGGTAAAAATTAAACTAATATGCCCATAACTTTAGTATTCTTGGGCCAATAACGTTGAATTTTGAAACATATATCAAAAGCACGTTTAAGAATATATGTGGCAATTTTCGAATCAATATGTTGCGGGGTGCGGTAGTAATTAAGGTAAATAAATTGCGGGGGAAGGGTGCTTCTATTGGAAAAAGGTGAATACAGTTTTAATGATTTTGCTTACACGAGTCTCCACATCAAATTTTGTAATAATTTTTGTATCCATATCTACATGTGGTGCAATTTTGGCACAGTTTATTGGCGAGGGTGGTGCGGGGATATTTGGATATATTTATCCGATTTCGATCATTCTTGAAACATAGATACACATAAATACGACGCTCACCTCTGTCGAGTTTTGAGATGATAGATTAAATGGAGCGGCTGTAAACCACAAAAATATGTCACAGGGGAAGGGGGAAAGATGTCGACGTGATTCGACAAATTTCATCTTTTCGATGTAAATGCGCATCTTTTGGTAAATTTTTGTGCCTCTACCTCTTATGGTGTCTGATATCTCGACGTTCATACGGAAGGACGGACGGACGGACATGTCTATATCGACTCGACTATTGCTTCTGACCACTTTGGCCCATGGAACATATGGTCTGCCACGCCTCCTTCTGCCTGTTACATACATTGCATAAACCTTAATACCCTTTTACACTCTGCACAGGGTATAAAGAGTTGTTTAAGTTTCCATTTTACTTTTTGCATCCCACTGTCGGGCATCGTCTGCATCTCATTTTTTCTATGAATATTATTTTTCTCTATTGATATCACACATACGCACAGTTACCCATTAATTTGATCAAACGAAATGCCCACGATATTATGTGCAGTAATTTTAACAAATTATGAACATAATTGGGTATCAAAAGATTTGCAGTTTGGTTTTTACTTTAACTTTTAGAGTTGTATAAATTTGTGGCAATTGCTGACCTGACTTCAGTCATGCCCTATTTTTCTTTGGTTTTGTAGAGTATACTAAGAGAGAGCTGCGAAAGAGAGCCGGGCGGAAGAGCGAGCTCTACAGGAAAACAATTACCAAATGCTGTGCAAATATGCCAACTAAAATATTTGCTGAATTTTTAATTGTTGCTCCGTTCAATTTGTGTTTAAAAGAGCAAGCACACTTGTGTGTGTGTGTGTGTGTGTGTGCGTGTGTGTGCGTGTGTGTGTGTGTGTGGGGGGGGTGGAACGAGGGGTCGCCCCCAAAAGTGGCACACGTTAAATGAGATTGGCCAAATGCACAATCACACACACAGACACACACATGCGAATACTCTCATTGTTGCCTTTTAGTTGGTTGCAAAGTGATTTACGCAATTAAAATAATTTCATTCAAATGGTCTATAATTCAACTGGCATTGCATGTGGCTACCACTGTGGCCAGTTTGCCAGCCACACCCCGGAATCTGTTAAACACCCGAAAGCCCGGCCCTTGAGCCCATGGTAATGTTTATAAAATTGGTCGTTGACAATGCACATACCATAAATTTGGTAGAAAAATTTCAACAAATTTCTGTGTTTCCAGATTGTGCGCTACAAATGAATATCCTGGCAGAGTATTATGCACTTAGTAATAATTTCTACTGATAAGTGGAAAAAGATAGCAAGTAAATATAAATTACCGTTCGATTGTACCAACTACCGATTGTAGAACACGATCTCATATCTGATTTGATCCCATATATCGTCTACTCAATGACTCGGTGACTTTTTTGAAACATCCATACCCGTGTACTTTTATACTTAACTTCTCGAATTTTTCTATTTGACATAATTTTAAGGCATGCTCAATTTGTACAAGAAATTTGTAGTTCACATTACAATAACAATTGTATGCTTCTTTGTGCTGCTGTTCTAAAAAAACGAATAGCGTGTAGAGAGAAGACAAAATACAGCTCAGTATATTGCTTGTGAATGCATGGGTGTTGTTGTTTTTTTTTATGTGGTGTGCTGTGAGATTTGCGTTACACGCTAGGCAAGGCTGGAATCCACATTCTGCCTAAACAAAGTAAAACTAAAAAAAATTATACGAAAAAAAGGTACTGCAAAAAGACTAAAAAAAATGGTAAAAAGGCAAGTTAGAGTATCCAGAGTATAAAAATATAGCGGTCCATGAAAATAAAAAGGAATCTTACCATGAATTTGATCTTAATGTAGCAACAAGTTTTGCATTCTTTAGAACGCATTTCGTGGGGAAAAGAAACGATGTAATGTGCGTCAGCAAAAGTGGACACTTATGCGCTTTGCAGAAATTTTGAAGTTTTGGTATTTGCTGTAGAAAAATGTTTTTTGAAACGATGGAAAAATATAAAATTTGTAAGAACCAGATAGCTACCAATCACCTACCTAGCTACCAGTCACGACATTAGGACCCTAAAAGAGATGCAAGTGTCAGAGAATTTCTAAGGAGGCTCCCTTTTGTTGGATCTCGTTTGGGTTTTACAGAAAGTGTCCAATTTGTTTCGTAAGAATCTTAAAAGTGCTTGAATTTGGCTTTTGTGGATTTCGGGGAAAAATATTTTGGAGATTCGTAAACTTTTTAAGAGGAAGCAATCAGAGTTTAGATGTTAATTAGTTACATAATTTTGTTAGGTTGTCCCATAGAAAATATTTATATGCATTTTTTAAGAGCTCGTCTTATTTATATTGACTAATCTCTTCGGCATTTGAATTTAAAAAACATTATAATTAATTTAAAAAAAAAATTTAAAATCATGCATAGCAGAATTGTCATACTAGAAAACGTGTTGTCCCATCGAAGGACCTGGCCTACCCATTTGCCTTCTTCCTTCAACAGCCGCGTTGAAGTCTTTTCTCCAAGGTATCTATTGGTATCTATGTATATAGGATAACAATAGTTGCATCATAAAGTAATACTCTTAACCGAAATGTCAATGGAGATTTTGGCATTGCAGATTCGGTTTGTTCATTAATTGACAATAAATAGACATAAAGAAATGATGTGTTTAAGTGATTTACTTTTATATTCAAAATATGGAGCTAAACAGTAAAGCTGCAAAACTATCGATAGTCGCGCCCTTGTATATTTTCAATAGTTTGATTATTTCTTAGCATATTAATTCACTGAAAATTAATAATATACTATAAAAGTATATTTGACTTCCAATCGTAAGGCTAATTAATAATAGAAAATATAATTTTCATTCATTTTTATTTCATTTATTGGCATACGCACAGCCAATGGTAATATTGAAGAGTAAACTTTAATCGTCATAACAAAATAATAAACTATTGCGTGCTCTATCTTTATGGAAGTTATTACAAGTTGGCATTATTTTTTTTTTTTTTTATTTAACTGGCCATAACAACGCGTTACCGGGTTACGGCCTGATGTAAAGCTCTCCTCCAGGCGTCTCTGCTTTGCGCGAGCCTTTTCCAATTGGTAATACCAAAGGTAGCTAGCGTACTCTCTACCTGGTCCTTCCAACGGAGACATGGTCTGCCCTTTCGTTGCTTCCCTTCGACAACCTTATTGAAGACTCTTCTCGCAGGAGCTTCTTCATGCATACATGACCTAGCCAGCGGAGCCGCTGGTTCTTAATTTGCTTGACTATGTCAATGTCGTCGTAGAGCTCATGGAGTTCGTCATTCCATCGTATGCGGTAGTCGTTCCCAACGCGTAGAGGAGCAAAGATCTTATGGATCTTACACTCCTAGGGCGTTTTCATCAGACTGCGACATCACCAATGCTTCAGCGCCATAAAGCAAAATGGGAAGGATGAGCGTCTTATAGAGTGTCAGTTTCGTCTGGCGGGAGTGGTCTCTACTACTCAGTTGCCTACTGAGACCAAAGTAACACCTATTGGCAAGAGTGATTCTCCGCTTAATCTCCATGCTGACATCGTTCTTCATTGTGACGGTGGTGCCAAGGTAGACTAAATCCTTCATAACATCAAAAGTATACTTCTTAACATCAATCTGAGAGTCCAACCGCTGTGTATCTCTACTCGAAGAAAGCATATACTTCGTCTTGCTCTCATTTACCACCAGACCCACCCTGGCAGATTCTCTTTCAATAGCCACAAAGGCTCCGGTACCCGCTCGCTTTGTACGCCCGACGATATCGATATCATCTGCGTATGCAAGCAACTGGACACCCTTATAGAATACAGTCCCGTTCCGATTCACTTCGGCCTTTCGCAACACATTCTCCATCAAAAAGTTGAAGAGGTCGCAGGAGAGGGCGTTGTCTGAAACCTAGCTTGGTATCAAATGGCTCGGAGAAGCTCTTCAAGTTGGCATTAATTTTTTAAAACTTAGAGATGAGATCATTTGGAGATTAAAATGTTCCTATTCCCAAAAAGCACAATTTCCACATGCTTCGATTTAAGCGATGCTTAAACTATCACTATTGAGGAAGCCGGCTTTGCTGAACATCCTTTCTGATTCCGTGGAAATGGCTGACACACAAAAAAAATCGTTTCTGTGATACGAACGGAAAGAAAGAGTGATATTAATTAACAAAAAGAATGCACTGTTGTTTAATTTACATATCTTTCAGTATTTTTGGGGGGTCCCACAGTACTGCCGCAATAAATGTTCGTCCTGGCAATGCTGGCAATGATTGCTTCTAGAACTGACTCAATAGTTACTTTGACATCCCTGGCTTTGGTGTTGGCGTCTTAATATTCTTTTCAGGCAGCTGTGAAGGTTTAATAAGCAAAGTGAGTTCATTTTCTGGCATTTTTGAGGCTTGGCTTACGTTGATTGGATTTTGGAAATACCAAATTTTTGTATTGTTTTCTTTTCATGAATAAGCAGTCTTTTACTTCACGGTCTTCAGAACTCTTTATATATTTTTTAAAAGATTCCAAATCGTGCAAAAGACCAAATAGTACAAGATTATTGCGAGACCACCAAACAAAATTGAAAAGTCCCTGCCGAAATGAAAATATTCAAAATATCGATAGTACTGTCGATTGTTGTGTAGCTCTATTAAACAGCTACTTGTAATACTAGGGAACACAAGCACTAATGTGTTAAGAATTGTTTTCCAAATTTTAGCGTTTGCTTTTGTAGTCAAATCTTTTATACAAAGATAGTGTTCTTTTCTCATATTATATTATATTTTATGTGGACATTAATTCCTATTAGCGAGCGCAGTGAACTGAGCTTTCTAGTTCAAAATTACAAATAAGCAACCAATTCTAAACATGAACATCAAATAAAATTTTGCTCCTCTAACAAAAAACTCGCAGCTATTGTTCTTGTCTTCTAAAAGAACCTATCAGAACCTAACAAAACCTGAATCTAAACTCTTTCTCAGAATAAGAATCTTGCCACATAAATTAACGTTTGCAAAGTTTGTTTTTTAACTTAAACAAGCCAAACTCCTATTTATTTGGTATTTCTTCTTCTGGTTTAACTTTATCAGTCGCTATAATCCCATATCTCTCATAAATCGTTACACGTTAAGTAAAGCGCATTTACGTTTCATTATATCTTCCTTTAAGTTTTTCTATTTTCCAACATTGAAAATTTACATTTCTACATTTAAATTAGGCACAGTTAGAAGGCTTTCAAACATTTGGCCAAAATTAGTACTCCGAAATTAGCATCAAATTGTTTAGCTGCGTCCAAATGCAATTTCTACATATATTTTAGTTAAAGTATTTGCTATTTTGTTTTTCTAGTACAGCCATTTTTGACTATATCCGCTTTAAACAAATAGCTAAATTCAAAATGGCGCTCTGTGGTTTTGTTTGTTGTCGTCAGTTGGATAGGCTGAGGCAACAAATGTGGCTAATGCCAGGCCATTAAGTAAAATCTATCAAGTGAAATTACATGGCTGAGCAGCTCTATATAGCGGTGTGTATGAGTATGAGTGTGTATGAGACTGTGTGTGAGTGTGTGTGAGTATGAGTGTGTGTGAGTGTGTATGAGACTGTGTGTGAGTGTGTGTGAGTATGAGTGTGTGTGAGTATGTGTGTGTGTATGAGACTGTGTGTGAGTGTGTGTGCGTGTTATTGTGTGCACAGCTTGGCGCTGCGGTTGCTTAGCCAACGAAAAATTTACATAAGCATCAATTTGGAGACAGAAATTTGAGTAAAAACGAAAAAATATTTATATAAAATGGCCGCATTCCGCTGCATTGCCTCAACTTTGCGGTCGTTTTGTGGTCTCACGTACATACATACATAAACATTACAACAATGGCGCATGTACACTGAAAAAACTCTGCTATAAGTTAAGATCGATGAAAATAGTGTTGAGCTGAATTTGAGCATTGTTGTTATTAATTCAAAGAAATCGATTGAACTGATAGTCAAAATTTTTGAAGAGGTTCGACTGATGAGCCAATTCAGTGCTTATGAACTCATTTGTACACTCCACAATTGTTGTATTATAACATTAAAAGTGAAAAAGAAACAAAGTTCACATTTAAAGCGAAATGAATAAAGAACAGTTCTAAAAATGAGCTGTTGATAACAAAATGTTATTTTAAATGTTTAGTGTTTAACTTACATTATCTACAGCCGCCAATAAATTTTTGCCTTTATATTTATTTATTGATGTCAAAATATTACACATAAGCTGAAGTATACGCTATAGGCCGATATGCAGAAATCAAATTACCAATATAGGGAAGTACCTATAATATCCGACAGCAAGGCCGCAATAAAAGCATTCGCAGGAACTAGAATAAACTCTAACCTAGTTAAGGAAGCCCGAGCTAAACTGGATCATCTGATAAGAAACAAATTGTCAGCAAAAAATAGTGCTGTAAATCCCATGATAGGACTAGAGCCATTTTGTGGCATTGAAGCAAAGACGGAGAAGAACCGCAGACTGGATGGACACATCGGGACTCAGAAAGGCGAAACAGCTGCTTATCAAGAAAATCGTGCAACTAAGCAAGAATTACCTCTGAATTTTATCTGGAATACTTACTGGACATTGTTACTTAGCCCAATTAGAACCATCCCCGATAATGAGATGCAGAGATAGGACTATTGGCAGAGCTTTAAGCTAGATAGGGATCCTAAGGGTTGCAGTGCACTACCTTTCACACACACAGGCCTTTCATTGAGGTCAAATTTTTTGAATAGTATTATTTTGACTGAGCCTCCCACTAAGCTCTCCTGAAATCAGTTTACGAGCCCTATTCAGTTTTAATATAAGAATTCATTAAAGCTAACATATGTACCTTCGGATACCTGTGAAATAGAGGCGTTTTTAATATGCCGCTTAGCCCTAGTGTAAAGATTACGATTGGAGACATTCATTCCGGTCTCATGGTGACATGACTCGAATGTCCTTGTGGAGAAGCTCCTTGATTCGTCTGTCGTGCAAATAAGCAAAGTTCCAAACTTTCATAGCATACTGTAATTATCGGCTATTGACTGGGTTTCGCATTTATCTTCACCTTACATTGAAACAACCGTAAAATGCTTATACCAAAAAACTAAACACGTCACGAGACATTAAACATTTTAATAACTGCAGAAATCTTTTATTCAATAACTATTAATTACGATGTCTGTTTTGGCTAAAATATATACAAAATCTATGAACTCAGACATATATTTATATAAAACGTTCGGTTGTGTAAAACAAATTTTTGCAACTGTTAAATTTGGTAATATTGGGTCTCCAAACTCTTTAGTACACTGGATCGAGTCTTACTTGTACGGTAGAGCTCAACAGGTTTTTTTTAATCCCTGTCGTTTTGTTCCTGAATTTTAGAGCATTGCAACGAATGCATTCTTTGTCCATTTAAATTTTCTTGGACCACTGTCTCGTCGAGTGGCTCGAGTATTTTTGTCAATGTTTCCTCTTCTAATCGAATTTCAAAGTGAGTTGTTAACCTAATCACCTGTGAATTGTAAAAAAATTAAAATAATAGCCTACTAAATAAGTATAAAATATATTTATTTACTTAAGAGTATTGCTTATCCTGTCAAGGTTAATGCAACAAACTCATTAAATTATTGTGTTGTCCTCAGTCCTTAATAAGTGTGCGAAATTTCAACTTAATCTGACGTTTTGAAGTTGAAAATCAGGTTCAAAGATAAAGTTACCTACATAACTACAAACATACAAGTGAAGCTAATAAAAGCGTGTTTAAAAGCAATAAAAGAAGCGTATATACATCTAATTCTTGTTTATTTTTTTATTAAATACCAGCAGAATAGTTTTGCATAGGCACAGACCCGGTTACTGAGTTATCATAATCTTTGATGGTGTTCCATTGCTTCAGGTAGTCCTCAAAGCGATCACCACCGGCTTGAGGGGCTGCATCGTGCCACAGCATCATAGAGCTGCACCCCTTCTCAGAAAAAGGCATGCCGGCGACATTGTAAAGCCATCCACCATGCGCGGAGGATGCCGAAAGTATTCTTAACGTAACGGTGACCTCGGCTCGGTTGGTATTTGATTTATTCCACTTTGGTTTGTTTATGGGAATCATACGTTTTCATGATGCGCTTGTTCCCAACTATAGGGTAGGCAGTGCCTACTATTCACTCAATTCAGCATGTTCTCCGGGAAGTCAAGGTTGCCTGAGGTTATGGCATTGTCCAATGCAGAGTGGGAGTAGGCATTCATGTCGCTTTTTCCTTCCGTAGGCACCAACCTCGATCCAGGTGAATCGTGAAATCGCGAAAGGATAATGGAGTGGTAATGCTAATGTTAAATGGAAAGGAGGATTATTTTATGCCATTTACAAATTTGGTACTTTGAAATTGTAAAATACACAACTATTGCTGGGTGGAAGCTTTGTCGCTACGTGTTTGCCATCAATTCCACCAGGACAGGAGTGTTTCATTCGTCTATAAACGACTGTGCCATCTCTTACCTCTTTTCTTTTTCCAATGTTGGAAGTTTCTAACAAAGCAGATGCGGCTACGTGAAATAAGAGTTCACTATTCTCTGCCATTTTACAACAACATACGCTGCTCTTCGAATGACTCCATTTTAGGGAAGGTACCAAGGAAATTTAAAGGTATTTCGTGAATTATTTTCCCTCCATGAAAACAAGGTAGTAAAAGGACACAAATTTACATTGATGCGGATGCGGTTATGGTGAGAGGCTTAAGTTGCTGCCTGTAACCTGAATGTAATAGCGATGAGATTGCTCGTGACTTCAACACCATACCTGCCAGATGGTAAGCGATGAAAAAAATATGTATGTACACATTTACAGGTGATGTTCTAAGTTAGTGGTAGAAAATCTTAAACATTATAATCTGTATCTATCTAAGCGTTCGGTCAAATGCGCTTGTCGGGTCGTCTCCCCAAGCACTTCGCCTAAGGCTTATTTACTGGACGGATCTCACACCGATAGAGCTCTGTGTAAATGTGTGCTGTCAGTGTGCCTAGCATTTGTAAGTGTGTGGAAAGTATACCAGTTAGGGACCACTTTTGAACCAGGAAAAAGGCATGACTTTAAGGTCTAAGTGGTATGTTAAACACGGGGCTGTCATAGGAACTGGTTTCAAATGGTATGAAACTAGTAATTGGGCAATGGCTAAATACCAGTTCGGTGTGTATTGTTGCAAACCACTTCAGGTACTTATGGAATGCTCCTAATATCTTTCATATCGGTAGGAATTAAGTGTATTCCGCCCGTGAATAAAACAATTATAGTGTTCTTTTAAAATTATATTTTATCCATTTATTTTGACTTTATTCAAAACATTTTATGTTTTAATTGTTTATGACTTGGAATTGGAATTGTTGGAATTGTTTTGACTTGAAGCTCTGAAAACAAAAAACAAGCAAATTTGAAATATACTTTTAACATACAAATGGATTGTATAAAAGAACAAATCATATATAGACACCATTTACTTACTAAATGGAAGAGTCAGCATATAAAACAATTTGAATGTACTTAGTATGTACATATGTATGTATTTTTGGCTTACCTCATTATCTGAAAACACTCCAACTTTCCAAATTCATCTGCGAAAAATATCCTATCCTATCCCGCCATAATACTTTTTTGGGGCAGTCCGCTACTACTTGACTACAACTGTAATTACAACCAGTTGAAGCTGTTACTAGAAGGCCGATTTCCTACAGGGTGTGTGCTATCGGTGTGCCTAGTTGTTTCGTTGTGTGTGAGTTTGCTTTTTGTATATTTATAATTTCCAGTCTCAGATTTTCAAATTTTCGATAATTAATAACATAGTAGGCTATTATTTGACATTTTACAAATTTTGTTTACAACTTACAAATGTTTAGGTAAACATTTTAGTCTTAAATTCATTTTGGTGGAGCACTATACGGCTATTTTGAAAAAGAATATCAAAAATTAGAAAGTTTGGTATGAAATGGACATTATCGAGAAGGTACCATGGCCGACAGCTGCCTATGGCTGGCTCTTACATTATGTTTTTTGAAAATCAATGAATATGATGCCATATAAAACCATTCCCTGCACTAGTCGATTGTAACTAGCACGGAATCCATGTACAGGGCTACAACGGGATGTTATAATTACCTCTCGAACAGGAACCGCAACATTCAATTACTGAACTCTACCAGATAAAGTAATGAAAAAATCACGAATGGGACAAAAAGACATGGCTCCAATCCAGTTACTTAGTCATTTTGGTATTTAGTATGCAGTACGATATAGTAGGGTACGTACATATATGTATACATGACCATTTTTAATTCTGCAGTCAACTCAATAAAAATTACCATTGAAACTACCACAGAATCCATGTAAAGTACCGAATCTTATCAGATAAATTATTGCGAATGGAACTGAAAGACGTGGCTCTAATCCATTGTAACTAGCACAGAATCCATGTACAGGGTGTGTATAGAATCCATGTACAGGGTGTCAACATTCAAGTATCGACTCTTACCTGATAAAGTAATGAAAAAAATAGGCGTAGCGAGAGCAAAGTCTATATGGTTTAGCTATCCTTAACATCCATAGATACATAGATTTTAACGAGGATGTTCTCTGGAAAGTATCACATAGCCAATGCGATTTGCAATGAAAACACCCCGCTGGTAGTCTGTGAATAGAATACTACTACTACAGGCTTAAATTGTTATACCGGAAAAGAAAGCTTCACCTGAATCTGTACAAAACGAAACAAACCTAAGTTATTTCCCTGTTCACTCTCTCCTTCACCCCCTCTTCATTTTTCATCATTTAATCTTGCTTCACTATTTGTAGCTGCGAATACCAAGAGCATAATCGCTTAGGAACAATCCTTTCCTTGCTTTTTCATTTTCCGTCAGTAAAAATTGAAATTTTCTTTATACATAATAAATAATCAATATAATCAAATATAAGAAATATATAGAGAGTAGCACAATAACACTCCTCTCACATGTCAAGGTTATCTCTCATCTCTCTCGTTGAACTTTCACTAAATAGTTTATCAACTCGCAAAAATGAATGAATTTTACACAGTCGTACAAAGTACAAAACGACCTTTAAATATTATTGTCTCTGTGTTTTTTTTTTTAAAATATTTTCCAGTGTTAATCGCGTAAATATTAGTCATCTGGTTTTTCCCTTTTCCGGTTTAATCCTGAGGATTAGTAGTGCTTTTGTGGTGAATTTTAATCGAATTACAATATCACTGTTTTAAAAACAGCGTACATACAAACTTTTTTTATCGATTTCTCTGCCGTTTCAGTTTAAATATTATCGAATAGTTTTTGTTGTTGCCGGTTTGTTTTGTCTTTGCCGTTTGCTAGTGTTAATTAATGAAGCGGATATTTCAATTGGCTTTGGTTTTGATGTGATTCCCAGCTGCATTTAAACCTCTCACAATCAAAAACGCTCGGACATTAACTTACCCATTCCAACATACATTGTATGTGCGAGTGAGATCCTGGAATGTGTGCGTGAGTGACCCAGTTTTCAATGACTGCCCATAATCCTGCGATTACATATGACACGACATACACACTCACACTCGCATAAACATCCGAGATTACTTTCTGTATTTCGTTTTTACTTTTTCATTTATTTTTTTTAATATATGTATTTTCATTTCCACATTTCTTGGACTGTCATTTCGCATTCATCGAGCAGCTTTCAATTTGGCCAAGGGGCAGTAGCAGGTGCCACAGGTACGAATGTGTACATAGTTTTCCGCAAAGTACACACACACACACACGAATTAATAATGGAAATCGGAGCTCATAAGCCAGCTCATATCCGACATACTCAGGCTGCGTTTCAGCTTTAGTTATTTACTATAAAATGAGATGAGGACAATACTTTTATACTACATTAAAGAAAAAGTTCACAAGTGAATGAAACTCAGAACATATTTCCAATTATGTTTTTAAATGTTTGTAAATATCTCGCTCATGTGTTGAGTGTATTGGAGAGCATATACGTTTGGAGTTTTTCCTTAAAAGGGGGATGCAGGATGATAAGTTTCTTGAATGAGAGCGACAGCGAAAGGGACACTAAATAATTATCGAAACTGAAAGAAACTCAACTCCTTTGAGTTGAGAAAAAACATCTACAAATGGAGAGAATGAACTGGGAATTTAGATTTGTTCTCCTTGGTATAGATTTTGTTGGAGCTGGCATTTGCTTACATCGTGTCGTTTGTTTTTCATAAAATCAGAAGGAATTAAAAAATATTAAGCTCATTTCGCTATTGGTAATGCTTCGAAATGATTTCTTTAGCGTTAACTTTCCGATATCTCGAATCACAGATGACGGCTTTGTTATACCGCCGGCTAAGAGTGGTTGCTTAGGGTTGCTTGAAAGCGCTTCAAAACTTCAGGCGTAGAGTGCCGGCCGGCAGAGTTGTTGAAGACTGGCAGCAATGTGTTAGTACATGCACCAGCTCTTCTATTGAATATGGCTAGAGCAGGACATACCCAATAATTGAACTCTCGCAACATGCTTCTGCATCGTCAACCATTTCAGTTGCTTGCCTATGCACATGTTATTGACATCACTGGTCGTAGCCTTTGTGGTAATCCAAAGATAATCTGTCTGAGGGTCAGTTTGGATATGAAAACAAGACAAAGCTTGCACACGCTTTCTTCAAGAAGAGACACGCAGCGGTTGGACTCTCAGATTGACGTTCAAAACTATACTTTTGATGTTGTCAAGGACATCGTCTACCATGGGAATACCGTCACAATGAGGGACGATGTGAACATGGAGATCATGTGGTAAATCAAACTTGATATGAGTGAGAAATGAGTAGTAGAGACCATAGTATAATAATTACAAGGTAAGATTACTCGGTCGACGTCGCACGCATGTTATTTCTTTGTCAACCAATCCTTATGCATAACTAGTATGAGCGTGTGCATGTGTATGCATTGTGTATAAACACAAAATACCAATGATTGTCATTTCACCTTCGAGACTGATTTGCGCCTCCCTCCCTCGCTTTCTTAGGCTCTCTTAAAAAGTTTAAGATACGACGTCGGCAGAGTTATCTTACCTTGTAATTCTTATATCATGGAAGAAACCACTCTAGTCAGAAGAAACTAGCACTCTACAAGACGTTTATCCTACCTTTTTTTACTTTATGACGCTGAAGCTTGGGTATTGACGTAGTCTGCCTGAGTACTCCGTAAGATTGGTGGCAACGACTATTGTAGAATTCTACGACGATCTCGAAATAGTCAAGCGAATTATTATCCAGCTGCTCCGCCGGCTTAGTCATGTCGTGCGTTTGAATAAAGAAGTTTCTTTAAAAAAGGACTTCCTTGCGGCTGTGGAAGGAAGTTGACGAAGAGTAACCCATGTCTGCGTTTGAAGGATCAGATAGAGCGCACTACCTTGGGTACGAGAGACACGTGGATGAGTATTTTACATCAGGTCGAAAAAAGTTGTTATGGCTAGTTAAGAAGACGTATTTGAAAACTAAAATTACAGAAATCTCCGCGTAGGTGAAAAAAAATCAACCTAACTCTAGAAAGGTATGCCATCTGATATTCCTGATTGATTCTTATATTCTTTTAATGCTATTTAGGGTATAGTGGAATCTTTTATTGCTGTCTTATTTACTAGATTTCATTATCTTTTTATTTATTTTGTTATCTTTATTACTGGTTACCTTTGGTATGATAGGCACAGTTCTCTACACTATGGCCTATATATTGATTATGTTCGGAGAAAAGTCGCATGTTCATCTCTTAATATAATGACAGACTTATGAGCCATGTAAATGGGCTAGCCTATTGGCAAGACTCAAATGCAAGAATTTGGGTGTTCTTGTATTGTAGGTATTGGTCAGAGTTTGCCTAGGCATGCATTGAGGTGAAGGAATAGGTGAAATTCTGTTGTACCTGTGATAATATGGATGTTATTCTGTCATACAGAGCTAATAACCATGTCTTGATCTCATTGTCAATATTTGCCGTTTCTCAGTATATATACAGGAGTCCATCCTCAGCTACTGCAATGGCAGGGTGCTGAGGTACGAGGCTTCGGAGGGAACTAAGCTCCACAGTGTGTCTGCAGGAGTGCCCCAAGGGTCTGTATGGAGCCGCCTTTCGCCAGGCAGTCATATCGTGGGACACTTATGTTGTAGGCCGTTAAAATATAACTGTTGCATCTTGGTATAGTGTAATTTGCTGGCTTTATCCTTTACCCTCCACCCGACACCAATTCCGTGTACCTTCCAACCGACACAGTGGGTCTGGCTGGACCCCTATGTAATTGCATGCATTTGTATGAGAATAATACTCACATTTGAGTTCATCATATACCAATCAGATATATAGTTTTTACTTCTTACCTTTCTGAAATGTTTTCGAATATGTTGAACTACCAGTGTGTGGAAAAAAAAAATCATAAACGTATTTCGGTTTTTATATTTTATATTATTTGAACGAATATGATATTTATGATCGTTTGAATGAATATTTAGAAAAAAAAAATTAGTTAGAATGCTTCTTATCTCATACATTTTCATACAAAATGTATAGGGGTCTACCCGCACCCACTGTGTTGTTCCAAAGTATAGATTTCAAAATATCCTATTCAAGGACATTTCTTAAAAAAATGTTTTCATCATTCGATTGCCAATGAAATTGACCTGGAAGCCCAAGTCGATAGCTAAAATACAAATATATTTTATTTGCAATTGAAAATGAGAAAGGTCTGGCTGGACCCGTGTGTCGGATGGAGGGTTAAAAAGGTTTGGCAAAAGAGGAAACAATATTTTTCTTCAAATATGTGTGTAAATTGAATTGGTTTCACTTTGTAAGAAGTTGCTAAATCTCTGATTTAGGAGACCAATTTTATTTTTGTCACAATATTTATGCTGAATACTGTAGTAATCAAATCGAAGCGGAAGACGAATTATTACTACTACTAATCAGTGAATTGAGTAGATATTTAAATAGATAGAATCGTTTCAAATATATACATACTTTTCCGAGTTGCAGTTGATTTGTCAAAGCAAAACGTTCAATTAAAAATACAAATTCAAACATATTATTTTTTGTAAATAAAAAATGTATTATTCTTTTATTTCTGTTGTTGTAACTTTTGCTGTTTGGGTTTATCGTTGTTCTGAAGTTATAGATTTTGTTGTAGTTGTTGTTGTTGTTGTTGTATCTTGTTTCCCGCCTATTTCATTGTTGCGCCTGTTGGTATGCAAATAAAATAAAATGTCAATATTTCAATGACATTTTGCACAAAATGTTTTCTGACGACATTTGCATATGGTTTGTTGCCATGCTTCTCTTGTTGAATACAAACTTGCATTTGTGTGTGTGTGTGTGCGTGTGTGTGTGTGTGTGTGTGTGTGTGTGTGTGTGTGTGTGTGTGTGAGTGGATCTATGATTCTGTTTATTAGTTTTATTTTATGCAGCTGTGTTTGCTTATATTTTTATATGAGAGTGTGTCGTTGTGTTATTGTGTTTGTATTTGACTAGCATGTTATTTATGTGTGATTAACAATTAAGATTAATAAGTATAAATTAATTTTTTATTTTGATTTTTATATTTCCGTTCTTTGTTGTTTACAGTACAATTGCTTTATTAAAACTATTAACTAATATATAAATTGTATGTATAATACATATATGTAGTATATGTTTTATTATAAGTAGTTTGCTTAAATGACAATAGTTCACACCTAAAACGCATTCATTTACACACTCACACTCACACATACACATTTACATAGACTAAAACTTGCTAATTAACTTCAAATATACAGGATTATAGGCATAATTTTGTTTTTTGTTGTTGTTTGTTTTTGACATGCATCTTTTTGGTTTTTAACATTTTTGAAATATCGTACAAATTGGATGTCATATACATACCATAAAATATTTGTATTTATTAGTAAGTTTTGATTGGTTAGCTGTTTGCTAGTTTCTTTTATATTTTATCAACCATTTATAGAATGCTTTTCACAATAAATTAAGGTTGGTATTTATATTGACTGTGACAGTTAGGAAACTGCATGGAATTTGACTTAAGGCTTTGATTGAGCAATTTAAACAATTCATTTTATGGTCTTATGTTTGACTTTAAATTCAAATAAATTGACACGTGACAGAGAAAGATTGAGATAGTGTTCAAAAATTTTTGCGTCCGTCCGTCTGTCTGTGTATTTCTCAGAAACTATAATAGTAAAGGCAAAAAAATTTTACATTAAGATGCGCATTTTTCCGGAAAGAGCAAGTTTATCGATTCGTGTCGATGTCTCACCCCCTTCCCCCGTGACGGAATTTCGCGGCTTATAGCCGTTCCGTTAAAACTATCAACACGACAGAAAGTTCCACTACATGTAGATATGGATACATGTGCTACAAAATTTCGTGTGGACACTAATGTGAGTGATTATAAGAACTGTATTCACATTTCTTCAATAAAAGTCCCCCTTGCCAAGCAATCGATTAACCTTAATTACTGCCGCACCCCGCAACATATTGATGTGGAAATTGCCACTTATGTATATAAAAGTATTTTTGATCTATGTTTCAAAATTCAACGACATTGGCCTAAGAATACTGGAGTTATGAGCATAAACATAATTTTTGCCCCATAATAACTACGCGAAGCACGTCGTTTTCATAGAAAAAGAAATGAGTAGACGTCAAAGCCTGAAGCATTTAAAACTTTTTTTTAGCATCGGAGTAGTTAACCGTGGGCGTCAAAAAGAGTGTGAGTGTAAAAACGTCATTTAGTAAAACTAGATGTATTCGCTGGTTTTCTGGTTGATCGCAACCTTCCTTCCTTCTTTAACTAGTTAGCTAGAGTGCTCACTACCTGGTCCTTCTAGCGGAGGCATGGTCTGCTCTTTCGGCCGTAGAGCAGTCGTTTGGGGCAGTCGTTGCCAACGCTTCCGCTCAAACACTCCAAGGGCATTTTCATCAGACCGCGTCATCAACCATGCTTCAGAGCCATAAAGCAAGACGGCAAGGCATTTGCCCTCTCTGACCAAAGTAACATCTATTGGCAAGAGTGAGTCACCGCTTGTTCTCCATGCAGACATCGTTTTTCATCGTGACGGTGGTGCCTAGGAAGACGAAATCCTTGACAACATCAAAAGTTTAACATCAAATCCGTTAGAAAACAACCTCTAATTAAAGCCCAAGCCCACACTGGTAGATTCTCTTTCAATGGCCGTAAATGCTTCAGTAACTGCTTGCTTTGTACGACCAATGATATCGATATCAACTGCGTATGCAAGCAACTGCACACTCTTATAGAACATAGTTCCGTCTCTAATTTCTTTGCCTTTCGCAATACAGTTGACGGAGCTGCGTGTGTTGCTCAACGTCATTCTGCACAGTCGTACAGGGATTTCAAACTCAGACAGATCCCTCAACGGGTTATCAAATGCTGCTTTATAATCGACAAAGAAATGGTGGGGGTCGATTTTGTGTTCGTGGGTCTTTTCCAGGATTTGCCGTAGTGTGAATATCTGGTCTATGGTGGACTTACCAGGCTTAAAAAACACGGATAAGGTCCGATCAGTTCTTTCGCAAACGGCTTTAACCTTTTACACAGTACGCTCGATAGGACCTTATACACAATAGAAAAAAGGCTGATACCACGGTACTTCGTGCACACCGTAGGGACACCCATTTTTTGAGAACAGGGCAGTGGACACCAAGGTCCCAATCATTGGACATGCTCTCATCCAGCCATATTTTGCAAAAAAGGTGGTGCATGAACCTTACCAACTCATTGCCTCCAGTCTTGAACAGCTCAGCAAGCAGGTCATCTGCGCCAGCTGCTTTGTTGTTTTTTAACCGCTTGATTGAGATCAGATTTCCTACTGCATCTCTACAAAAAGACGCTCAGGTACTAAATCCTTCGGCCAGCCACTTGACTTTTTGGAAGAACTTCCTTACGACGTTCCTGCTTCTGCACATGTCGATGTCCTCTCGCTCACGCTTTTCCTGCTCACGTTTTTTGCATCTGAAAAGGTGCCTCTCCATCATCCTCATTTCCCGATCTCTCACAGATCGCGTAGCAGGGTCCTTCTATAGGTGGCGTTCTTTACTGCAGTGGCTTCGCGACACTCCTGATCGTACCTCGGTTCCTCGGAAGTGGGCGTTGGAATCCAAGGACGTTCTCCGCTGCTTCCAGATTCCATCGGCGCTATCAGGTTCTGGGGGAGGTTAAGTGAGCTGCTCAGGGAGTTGAGCGGAAAAGGCTTTAGCAGTCTGCTGTGATTGCAGCTTTGTGATGTCCAGCTTTCGCTATGCTTAGACGCATGCAAACCTTGGCTCCAACAAGGTAATCGTCAGAGTTGATGTTGACCCCTCCGAACGTACGAACATCAAGCACACTGGATGCATGCCTTCCATCAATCACAACATGATCAATCTGGTTGCGTGTAGTTTGATCAGGGGTAGCCGTGTAGCCTTGTAGATATCGGGATGTTGAAATCTGGTAATACAGACTACCATGTGTTGACTCCAGGCGAAGTCAGTTAGCCTGAGACCGTTGTTCGAGGTGGTCTCGTGAAGGCTGAATTGCCCGAAAGTAGTACCAAAGATGCGTTCCCTTCCAACCTTTCCATTTAAGTCGCCTAACACGATTTTTATATCATGGGCTGGGCAGCGGTCATAGACAGACTCCAATCTATTATAGAACGCATCTTTGGTTGCATTGTCCTTGTCCTCCGTCGGAGCTTGCGCACAAATGAGGCTAATGTTGATTGATTAAGCCTTGATGCGGATTGTTGCCAGCCTTTCGTTCACTGGGGTGAACCGGGAGACACGGTTGCGTAGTCTCCGGCCAACATCAAATCCGCACCCGAATTCGTGCCGCACCACATGGTAGCTCTAGTAAATGGCTAATGATAATAAGCTTACCCTTTGGTAAAGTAGATCCCAATGATTGTAAGAGGAACTTTACCAAAATTCTTTTTATTTTGACAGAATTTATTCAAAACATGTGAAAGTTAAAACACGCTCGTTTCTCACTGAATTCATTTTAGTTTTTTATGCATTTAAGACAAGGACACCGATTGAGTGTCCTACTTGATTGACATATGGGGCAGAAACTTTGTCGTATGTAAGCAAAATCACAAAGAATTTTATAGTAAAGTCAGTCATCTTTAATTTTGGAGTTTGAATAACGATTGAAAGAGATTCGCTCAGATTTGTGGTGAGTGTGAGTGTACATTAGAAGAGGTTTACCCATCCTTAGTAGTCAGTAGCACGTCCATTTAATACCAACCTGCTTATGTACATATAATCTATTGTGAATGGCAAATAACTTTTACTAAGACAAAGGTCACATTTTTTGTGTATTGCTATGCTATAATTACTATATAAGCTGTTTAAATTTTACAAAACTAAAACCCTTTTACTTTTTTCGCAACTACAATAAATGTTTTTACATTTTTTATCGGGTTATTTTTTTATGCATTATTTTAGTTTATACATATTAATTAATGACGTTGGAACAAATGATTTGTGAAAATTTATCTTCTCTGACAATGAGTAATGACATTAACAGAGTAGCAGAAATTGAAATGATAATTACAGATTAGATTATGTATCAATTTAAATTGGTTTCAAATGTAATTACATATATTTTCATATGGAGTAAATGCAAAACCATTTGAAGTGAGCTTTTATGAGTCTGCAAATACGCATATAAACAGATTTAACACAATTGTTTTTTTTGTCTTTGTTTTAATGGCCATGAGCATGATTTCAATTTGATGTTATTTTTTAATTATCATAATTATGATATATATTTGTGGCCCTTGTGTGGTAGGCCGCAATGCAACATGATTTTTATCGAGTTAGCAGCGCTTAACTTTGTGCAGAAGAGTTTGCTACTTTTTTTATATTTCATTTTGTTGGTAAAGCGGTTTTGTGTATTAGGTTAAAATAAATTAAATTTCCCAAGTGGAAGTGTGAAAAACAAATATTAATTTAATTTTCTAGCAGAAATCAACGACAGTTTTTGTTTGTGTAGCTGAAACAAAGTATCTTCAATTTGTTTTTAAATATTAAGTTAGTTTTGTGATTATGGCTGGAATTTCGACAAAAATGGAAAAAGTGAATTTCGTTTAGAAAAAGTAGGTAGTGACAAGCCTTGATGGCATCTATGCACCATAAAATATGATGTTCGAAAAATGGTGTACTGAAATCCGTTATTTTCGTACCAGAAAAACAGATCGCCACGACATGGAATAATATTGGAGCCACTAAACTTGGCTTCTTAGTAATTTAAAAGAAAAAAGAAGCAATTTACCCTTTGGTGGAAATTATAAATTTAGGAATACACCTTCTCTATGAGCCAACTTTCTCATAAGGTAAGTTCAATTGTGTAAATAGTTGTCATTCGTGAAATGAAACTCTTCGATTTATTTTTGAAAACAGTGGTAGTCTAAGCCAGTGAACACATGGAGAATTTGCATGCTTTTTAACTAAACTAAAGCAGATGACAATCGAGTCAATGAATCAAATCAAAGCTCAGATGGCGATAACTTCAAATCTTCCTTTTTAATGACCATAATAACTGAGAACATTGAAGTCTCCCTTGCTTTAAAAGGGTTATGCATATGGTTTCGGATGCACCATGTAAAACGTACCCATCCACTGAATAATGTAGAAATAGACTCAGATAAGCAAATCCCGAAAGTTGAGAAGTGCGTAGTTTTATTTTGAGAATACCAAAAAGCAACTAATTTACGATAACTTTGTTGAGCCCAATGAATGAACTTTTCTTCGTTCTGAAATCTCAAAAGTAAAAGGAAATAGTAACGGAAATCTACTTTTGTTAATAGAAATAGGCCAAATACACTACAATATAAAAGATCTTAACAATGTTGCCCAGTGTTATTATCGTTGATACAAATCCTTGTTGCCATTTCAAAGCGTTTAAATGTTCGAGCATCTGCTGTTATATAAATATGTAATTTTTGCAAATAAATTGTAAAACTATGTACCATTTATTACAGAGTTATGTGAACAGTTAAGATACATAAAAATGTGAAAAATGCGTAGCACAAATCTTTGCATGATATGACAATTAATTTGTATATCTATTGTATAGTGCAAATATATAAATTATGTTTGTTGCCATAGCTACTGCTGTAATTGTCCTTGTTGTCCTTGTTCCAATTGCTGACTATCAAATTAAAGGCAATGTTTATATCTGATTATTCATAATAACTGTGGGATTGTTTGTGTATGATTTTGGCTTTTTTTTGTATCATGCTGTATAATGCACATAATTTGATTATTTTATAAAATTTATTTAATGTTTCTCCATTGGTAGTAGCAGTTGTGCTGTGGCAAAGCGGCGTATGCGTGATATTATATATGCTATATGTATGTCGTATCTGTTCCACGGCAGTTTGCACGTGTGTAATTAGGCTATTAGGCATTAAACTAGTTTCATATTTACACGAACATTTATTAAAACTATATAAAATACACATTAAATTTCAATTAAATATCAATATTGTATAGTATTCAATGGCTAGATACATTTTGCTGCTATTTCTGCAAAATGACAATATACAGAGTTTAAAACTGGCCGCATTGCATTTCATTGTAACTTTAATCCTTACCTAATATAACTTATTGATTAACTTCATTCAAACCGCGCACACATATTCTGGCTTGATTACTTACCAGCTTACAATATAGCTTACATCTATACGCATCCATATACTTGCGCACATTACATGTGGCTTACATTTAACCTAGCTCTAGCTCTAGTTCTAGTTGCTGTTGCAGTCCTGATCTGGCGCTGACTTTTGATCATCTGAGGCAGCGACGCTTGGCGGGCTCCACTCCGTGTTGCAGCTGGCGACATCTGTTGGCCACAGCTGACAGTCTGGCGCTTCGCTTCTTTGCCGTTGCTGTTGTTGTTATTGTTGTGTTAGCCGTGACACTTTCGCCGGCGTCGCTGTCTCTGTAGCCGCTGCTGCTATTGCTGAGTGTTTGTTGTTGGTTATAGCAGTAGACCAAGCCAACGAGCATGACAATTGTCAACCAATTGTAGTGACAGCCGGATGAACCGGTTTGCATGGCCTCCGGATGTTCACCTGAAATTATTGCCCGAACTAATTTCAACTTTATTGCATTGTCTTGTGCTTACTCTGAGTTGTTGGCATTTCTAAATTAACTTAAATCATGTAAAGGATTGTGTAAATATGTAACTATATGTGCATGTGTTTGTTGTGTGTGGAAGAGCATTTGTGTTGTTTGCTTGTTGAACACGAAAGTCGGCGGGCCGTAACAGACAATCCCGTTGTTATTGCAGTTATAACAGTTTTTGTTGTTGTTGCTGTTGTTACAGTTGCATGTATATTTGCTGCGCTCTGTTTGGCATTTAAACATGTGATTGTTTATTATGCACAAATACGAGACTCAAATGTTAAGTTACTGAAATTGGGCCAGTATATGACTCTATGCATCGAAGACTTTAAAAGTTTAAAGTTTGTTATCGGTTATCGGCTATCGGCTACATTTGGGTTTGACATTAGAAGTGGAAAGAACAGTTATGGTTCTCGTTGTCACTGTATTTAATCTACAACTCAAATTACGCAAACTTATGAAAGTTTTTGTAGTTATGAATTCCTTTTATTTTTGTGCGAGATTATCAAAAAGAATTCGGTAATATATTCATTTAATTTGAGATGCAAACATTTCGGCCAACCCAATTGGAACTCCTATCATCACTAGCTCCTATATTCATGTTCTTCTTAATGCTAAGAAATCTCTTAGGCCCCACAGCATACAGACAGCGGAACTGAACTAAGCTGAACATGTCAGCGCTGTTAAGTCAAGCACATTATCTTTAGTGCAAGTGCGCAGACCAAAAACGAAGCGGAAACAGGATTTTTCATAAGTTCGGATCAGTTCGGCTCAGTTCCGCTCTCTGTGTGCGCGAGAACTTAAATATATATGAAATTAAGCTGGAATGCAACTGGAGTTGATTTACACATAACTGTTTTTTTAAAGTTGTGCACCTTGGTCGATCTCCATTTAAGAGCAATTAGGATACAATATTTGTTTAATTTCTTTGGCCTTTTTAAGTTGCAAGTGTTCTTCCGCTTACTTCGAAACTAGCAGAACTGCTTTCGTATAACTCCAAACAATGCTGATGAGCACCTTAAGAGATTAAAACTGCGTGTTCTAAAAATGGATTTCGCATTAATTTTACCTGAATTCTCATAGGATTTTGCTTGCAATTAAGACGAAAGCTGTTTATAGCTTACCTATGATGATATTGAAATCAATACTTGATACACCCTCCCTCGTATTTCTGCATTCTTGGACATGTACACAAATAATTAATTAATGCACAGTTGTATATAGTCAAAAGCATTCTCAGTTGGACGACAGTGTCAGTGTCAGCTGGCATATTTTATATAAAAGCTTTGAATGAAATGTATCAAATATTAAAGCAATAAGTAATTAACTTACTCAATTACAAATCAGCTACAGATACATTACTGAAGTCTTCTTACAATAGAAGAGCAATTATAAACTAATTTAAAACTCTATTGATATGCAAGCAGCTAATATACCAAATTGGCCATTAAATGCATGATTATAAGCATATTGTTCAAATACATTTACACATATAATATGCACATATTTAAGTTGCTGCAACCGCTTGCAGTGTGTGCCGCCTTTAGGTATGCAACACAATAAGTTTAATTGCCAAAATGAAGTGAGCTCTTAACTCTTGCCAAAGTTTGCTGCCAACAAACGAAGAACTTACACACACACAGCCACTTCTAGAGGCCAACACCTTGAACTGCCAACCTATTCAGAAACACGTGTGGAAATTGATTGAATTCAATTTTTCAAGCAATTAACTTTGCGCACTTGAAATACAATACAATGTGCAAACAAAAATCGAAGCTCCAAGCTAATTGCTATGCTATACAATACACTGAGCAGAGCAGTTGCTCTGATGTTATACCAGACTTATGGGTAATACAAAGCCAATACACTGTCAAAAAAAAGGGTTTGGCAGCAGCTGGTTCTTAAATTTAATGCAGCAGCGTTACAAATAAACATATTACGCATACGCAATGTGCGCATTTGTTGACAGGAATTATTAATAATGTACGTGGCTCACATAATTCATCATCAAAGTGAAACGGAAAAGGTCACCTTTCATATAGTATCTATAAGCTTTGGTTGTCCGGGAGTCAAAAAAAAAACAAGTTTTTGCCAAAAGCAAAATCCTAAATCTTAGCGCTTTTAACAAACAAAAGGGAGTGAGAGAGTGGGTGAGCATGAGAGGCACTCGAAAGTGCCAAAAGAAATATGCAAAATTAGCAGTGATGGATTCTCAGGAAGGAAACACGGCATGCAGTCAGCCAGCCAGCAGCCAGCAGCCGGAACATCCTCCAACTGCAAGATCCAACTTAACCGACTTCCAGACAAAGCGTGCTCTCTTAGCTAAGTTTAAGTGTTTTTACGAGCAGCTTTGCATACTTTGTCAGTATTTTTGCATGGTAAATGCGACGTTTGTTTGTGCATTTTCCGGATGCACATACACTTTTTTCTCGTACTCTCACATGCTCTCAAGTGCGGCTGAAGTGTGCCAAGTGCATTGAATAAAGGGATTTTAAGGAAAGCTTTAGGGCTTTTCAATTAAAACATGTGTAAATTTTATAAATACACTTTTAAACATTGAACACTGTCAAATTTGAAGACAGACGGACTGACAGACGCACACAATGCATTACACACTCCATTGAAGCGCTTGTTTTACACTTCAATTGTTAGCTGACCAATACAAGTAGAAGTCCCAAGTTAAGAGGGTTTTTGAGTCTCACTCTTAAATAATTATCATGTGCAAACAAGTGCGAAATAACAAAGAACGTTGATAGCTATGAAATCATGATTTAACAATTTATTTCATGTGCTGCAGATGGCTACGCTGCTGCCTCGTAAATTAACCCTGATAAAATGCCAAACCCGGGCAAGCCATGGAAGCCATGGAAGCCAATGCAGGCACAGTCAAGTCGGGTCGAGTCAAGTCAAGTCAGTGGTGGTTAGGTGGAGGCCGTCGAGAAGCGTGGAGTTTGCGTAAGTTGTTGGCCAAACGGCTTTGCCGCTGGATCGCCTGACCCATTTTGTCAAGTGCTTGACGTTGCTTTATAGTTGATATCCTTGTTGCCATTGTTGGGCTTGATACTCTTTCAGTGGGTATAGAAATTCAAACGAGACATTTTTGTACTAAGAAGGAGGCGTGGTCGACAAGAAAAACATTAAACATGCTTATACCCTTTTAAAACTGGAAGTTGCACGTTAATTGCTAGCCAAAAATGCCTTGAAAACAAAAACAAGAAAGCTAACAATCGATTTACATATCATACAAAAGTCTTTGTTGAAGGCTAGCAAATGCCATGCAACTTCCAGTGCGAGAATGGTATTATTATGCTGTATTTATCGTATCGTGCTGCTCTCGAGGTATAGCGTATTCCTCTTCGTCTTCATATTCCTCTTCCCGTTCCCCTTCACCATCCATAACCTCTTCTTCTTCTTCTTTATCTTTCTCTTATTCTTCTTCTTTTTCTTCTTATTTATCTTTTTTTCTTGTTTCTTTTACTTTTTCTCTTCCTCTTCCACTTCTCCTTGCACTTCCTCTTTCTCACTTTCACTTTCACTCCGCCTGCTTCTTCACTCACAAACCCTTTGCCCTCTCGAGGTGGATAGTGTATACATAGTGTACAAGGGTATTAAGAATTTGTGCAATGTATGTAACAGGCAGAAGGAGGCGTGGCAGACCTTGGGCAAAAAGACTTATCATTGACTCGAGTAGCGATTTGACCATGTCCGTGTGACTGTATGAGTTGATAGATCTGCGAGACCACAGGAACTAGTGACACAAAATTTTACCATCTTACCCATGTAAGATGAAGTTTGTCGAATTGAGTTGATATATGGCCCCGTTTCCTCCCTGCACACTTTCGCGGTTTACAGCCGCACCGTTTAATTTCTCGTGAAATTGGCACAGGTTTTTGTCGTAATTATGTGCATCTACGTTATAAAAATTATTAAAATCGGATATATACATCAAATGTTATAGTCAAAAATGTGTTGATTTTGCTGAAATTTCCACTACATGTAGATATGGATATACATATGCGAGCTAAAGTTACAAAATTTGTGTGGAGACTCGTGAGACCTTAATCGTTAAAACTGAATTCACCTTTTTTTAATAGAAGATCCCCTTCCCCTACAATCGATTTAATAATTAATTACTGCCACACCTCCCAATATATTGATTTTAAAAATGCCACAGACATTTATAAATGTATTTTTGACCTATGTTTCGAAATTTAACAACATTGGTCTTACAATATTAAAGTTATGGGCATAAAATTAATATTTGCCCCAATAATAACCAACTTCACAATAGGAAAACTTCTCAATTGGAACTTCCCAATATGCCTTCAGTCATATCGAACTCGAGTCATAAAAGTAGACACTTCCGTTCCCATATTACCGTATGCTGGATTAAGTTTTTATGGGACACATAAGGGTACAGGGTATTCCACTGTCGGGCACCTTCCCGATTGTCTGCATCATGTTTTTTTATATTTGGACATTTAGATCAGTGGTCGGCGAACTTAGCAGAGTCTTCGGCAGAATTTAAGTTGCTGCAGCAGTATTTGTGAGTCAGCAAGGTTGTGAACTAGCAACTTCTCTGATCACCTTTCTGACCTTGGGCTTAGATTGTACCCCGGTCTAGTATCTATATTCATTGCTCGTTTGCGTTTACACCCTAATGAGTTCCCCTCGTTGAATGAAAATTTTAAGTGTGCATGCCAGAATGGATAAGGCGACGGAGTAGACAACAAAGATTGTACTCACAAAATATTTACAGTTAAGTAATTGATCCATATTGGTCTCCGAAAATGCCTTACCCTTATTATCATCTATTGCCAATTCAAACAGCGCAACCTTTCGAATCTGGGCATCTTATTTCTTAACTCTAAAAGGTTAATTCAAACCACCATGTTTAATCATCATTGTCGATATCTAACTTACATGATAATCGATCTCTGAAATCGATGACGTATAAAGATTTTTTTGGTAATTTCTTAATTTAGCTTTACCTTGTTTTAGTTTCTCTTCAGAAACTTTGCTTTTTAAGTGGTCTTGTAAATAAATGGATTGGCCAAATGCTTTGTGGATAGATGCCCCACATTGATGGATTGGAAACGATATCTGGCGTACCCTCGTATAAATGTTGTTATTTTTTTAAGAAAACTTTTGTATAACACAAAGAAACCGCAGTATAATACGCTATTATGCTAACAACAGAGTATGTGAAGTAGGGTATCAAATGTGTTTTAGTATTTCCTTGTATATTGAAACATGTTTCACCATTTGCAGCATGTTCAAAGGGTTCTTATATAGCCAGAGCTCAAATAGCTTAGAACAGCAGAAGGGTGTATAAACGTCGGCTGCTAGAAAGTTCACTTTCTTTCCCATTTAATTTTTTATTGTTTCTATTGTGAATGTCCCTCTCTTTTCCATTTACTCTCCGCTCGCTAGATTGAATGGCAGCTACTTTGCGTGCTTTTCAATTAT
Organism: Chymomyza caudatula; assembly: GCA_035041775.1. Classification (NCBI taxonomy): domain Eukaryota; kingdom Metazoa; phylum Arthropoda; class Insecta; order Diptera; family Drosophilidae; genus Chymomyza; species Chymomyza caudatula. The sequence goes on along the minus strand of JAWNKW010000113.1, from coordinate 2,822,509 downwards.
GCATTAAACTATCGTATATTAAAACGCTTTGCATTTTGCTCCTGTTGGGAAAATATGTTTGACACTGTGCACATCCGGCTTAAGCATGGATAAGCATTTTACGAACTGTTTTTTATATATGAAACTCGCTCATGCAATGTGAAAATGGTAGTGAAAATACAAACATTATATTGTTGATATATGCATATGAGCGGGTCTCTACAATGGAGTGCAACATGGCGCATAAGTAATGTGGTAGTTGAGCAACCTGCGGAGGTATTTCGAACACACACACGCACAGCTTACATGCAACATCAGCAACAACGCGCGAACAAAAGCCGGAAGCCAGGCATGCCGCAAACCTTGCGGCCAAAATCCAAGAGTCGCTGCAACTTAACTGTACTCAACTGCTGTGACGTCTTGAGCCGCGTTGTTATTGTTTTTGCCACACGTAGTGCGGGAGTTAAGTCCCAGCTGTTAGTCGTCGTTTTTGGAGTTGACATTTACTTTGTGTCATTAATTTTAGGGCTTAACGTTGCCGCTGCATGCACTTTGTGCATAGTTCTTATGGACGTGGCAAGGGCTTGGGGTTTTTTTTTAGGGTATTCAGCTAACTAAGGAAATAGTTGCATGCCTTTGATGCGAATTGCGCCTAAAGAGAATTTAAGACTGATGTCAAAGGGAATTTGTTGTACGTATATTTGAAATGCAATTTAAAAGTTTGTATTTCATTTTGAAATAATTCATTTTGATTTTATTTTTGTCACAAAACTATTTGCAAAAGTTTTACATTTAATGCGCAAATTCGTATTCCTATTATACTTCTATAGCTCTCTTATAGTCTCTCACTGAATATGTCAGGACACTTGTCTGCCTGTAATACATTCTAACAATATTGTCACTTTGTCTATCTGTCTCTATGTCTCTCTGTCGCTTTTAAGGCTCGCAGCCAAGTCTTGTTGCTAAAGTTTTTGCCTTGGCTGGCTGACTGAAATAATAATTGAATGTCACTTGAACGACACGAACTGTATAGCTCTAACTCTGTCTATCTATTTACCCCTCTCCCTCTCCCTAGCAATCTTTTTCTAAATTTCAGCAAATGCGAGTTTGTTGCAGTAACAGAATAGGCATGCTATTAGGGTGATTCGGGTTTCCATTGCCAAATAAAGTCGAGTTAAGTTAAGTTGCTTTAGCCGAAAACTTGTTATTGCAGTCTGTGGATTCATATATATATATATACTTACGATTTGAACTATAGGTGCGACAGAGACCATCTGAATGCGACGAAAGTCAGCGGTTTTGTTAGCTTTTATTATTTTCAATTTTGAGCATCTCAAGGAGAATTTTTAATTGAAAACATGATCAAACTAATGCACCAACGCAACCAAGTCCAGTTTCACTTAAATCTTAACACTTTGGTTTGTCAGCTAACTGCATTCTATGATATTTTTGCGGTCTGCAGCCAACTGACCCATAAAAAAGGCACTGGCAAGTAAAACCAACTAAAACCACATTTAAAGTCAAAAGCTCTTGGCCTTAAATGCGACTCGTATAAATCACGAATGAATTAAGTGTTCTATGCGCTTATTCCTCGACTCTAGGCTCTTTTCTAGGCTACACTTGGAGAAAAATACGACAATAATAGTAAATATATTCTGTAAACGGAGACGACTTGATATATTCGAGACTGTTCCAAATTCCCATTTAAATATTTCGATATGACTGCCACAAAAGTTGTTTAAAATTTATATAGAAGAAACAGGAATTGGGAACACATACGATTAATAAGATCTCAGGGGGTTTCCATAGCGTTTCACATTTTTCTTTGTTCTTAGCACAACTTTGACCTATGACCTTAAATGAGATATTCTGTTCAATCAGAAACTAGGCATAAAAATCGAATCTGCTTAACACCACGGTGTTTCAGATTTGAGAAATGAAGCTATTAAAAAACTCTTAAGGATTTTCTCTCCTTGGCACAAATTAATGTTCTTGATTCAGAAATTAAGGCATGACGTTTGTTCTGTTTTGTCCTGTGCAGATTTAAGATTGACTTTAGTTCAGTACAAAAGCTTGGAAACACCTTTTTTCTGCATGTGTTTTTAGTTGTCATTCTTCTCTCCTATTCAGGTTGGCGTTTGTCTTTTTCCAGCTTTTGTTTCGTTCTTTTTGATAAACTTGAGACGTGCTCTTACACCCACAGACACCTACTCTCTAATACATGCTCCAAACGAACAAGTCCTTGTGGTCAGGACTCGCCCTTTGCGCTCTCTCTACCTCCTTGGTTTAGCTCCTCCTGTGCCTCAACTTTGTTTGTTGAATGACGAACTGACACACTGATGGTCTGATGGTCTGATTGACGGCCAGTTGTAATGCTTTATATGCACGTGTTGACGCTTATCTCGACCGTAACACACATACGCACTCAAGATTAACAAGCCAAAAAGTTTGGTCCTTTTGGCGCAGAAGGGTACAAAATGAAGGAAAATAAGTATAAAGAAAATGAAAGACAGAGACAGAGAGAGAGAGAGAGAGAGAGAGAGAGAGAGAGAGAGAGAGAGAGTGAGACAAAACTGAGAGCCTTGAGTTGGCTGAGAAAAAAGGGATTACCAAAACAAATTGCCATACTAATGTGAAGCACCAGCAAAATGGCTGACAAAGAAAAAGTGTTGCATACTATATATAGTACGTATATTTGGCCTTAAAAGAAAAATGCAAAGTTGCCATTATAGAGAAATTAATTGAAAGATTTGGGTGTCAATAAGAAGCATGGGTAACTGTATCGAGGACTAAGGAATCGCCCACGCAATACTTGGTAACATTGGCGTCGACGTGATGAAACATTGATGCACATTAAGCGCGCTTAAGCTCTGGCCACATGCCACCTCCATCTGTCGCTCCATGCGTGCCCTTGACAACGCCTACAGTTGCTCTGCAACACACACATATTAGTGTGGCCAGACCAACAAATGAAAGTTTGTGCTCTTTTGTGTGTTGGCATAGACGTAGTACATGTGCGGGAGTATGTTGACGTATCAGTTTACGTGCCATTTAGCACTCAATTAAATTCGCACAAGACACACACCCGGAGCGTAAGACAGAGAGGCAAATAGAGCAATATAGAGAAAGCTACTCCAGCACATTTAACTAAATGTGCGCTCATCAGCAAGCTGACTTTGTTCCAGATTGCAACGGCAAATTAAATGGAACTGCTTCTTCTGGTCTGCCCCTACCTTCTTCAACGACTGGACGTAAGCTACTCTCGCTGCTGTTTCTGCTGCTTCCTTCGGCTGCTGCTGCTTTTGCCTCTTGCTATTAATCAAAGCAGTGAACATTTGTTGAAAGTAATTTATTTCGTTATCGAAAGGATTTGCAGAGTTGAAGTAAAAAAATTATGCAAGCAGGCAAGAAGGATTTCGCCTTTCTCAAGTATTTTATACATTCAAGCAGTCTGTTTCAATGTCCAGCAACCTGGAGAGTCTAGTTTACCATATGTGCAAATGGCTTAGATACTGGATAGAAGAGTACATATTGTATGTACGTGTATGTGAAGGTGTTCAATGTTTGCTCTAATTAAATCGGTGTCTTAAAAGGCAAATCTAGGCATTGAACATAATTCATATATTTTGTGTACACTAAAAGAAATTACGATTTAATTCGAATAAAATGCTTTATTTGTAAAAAAATTTAGTTTTTTTTTAAATTTAAATTTAAGCTTCACAGCTAATTGTTGTTTAAAATCCATGAAGAAGCACTCCGCAGTGGGTCAGAAATGTTGGAAAGGAATGAAATAACATCAAACATTAAAAACTCTGAAGTTTTAACTTTTTGTTGGACCTTGAGCCGGAAAAAAAGCTAAAGTTTTTTTTTTCGGTTATCCCCAAATTTCCCAAAAAATAAAATAAATAAATTGAATTAGAGATGGCAAGTCAAATTTGGCAAAACAGCCAAATCTACTTTAAATCTTTGATAGTGTAAACAGTAGAGAGCTGCAGAAGCATATTAAAATTGTTTTGCTTTCAGCTGACTTTTCAACAGTGAAAACTGTCTCATCTGGACACTGTCTACAATCTGTCCAGTCCAGCAGTTGCAGTTGCAAATATAATTCAAATAATTCTCTCAATATAGCTGGTGTTGCTCTGCGTAGAAAGAGCGCTTAAATGAAATATAAAAACATATAGTGTGCCACGCCTCCTTCTGCCTGTTACATACACTGCACAAATCTATAATACCCTTTTACACTTTGTGTACAGGGTATAATTACTGTTTGCGTCGATCGCGTTTCCTTTTCTCTTCTATCGGTGCATTTGCTTTGTACAGCAGTAAATACAGTTGCATCCATGATGGAATAAACAAAGGTGTGCTCACTCTCAGTATGTGTCTCTTTAAATAGTTGCCAATTTACTCTCGCACTCAATAAATCAATTGCTTTAAATGTGAAAGGCCCAGAAATTTTGTCAAACTTCGCTCTCATCTGCTTGATAGTCAAATGGAAATTTTGCCCGAAACCAAATAAATTTCATACAATATTGCTTTTTTGTCACTTTGTAAATTGGTTCGTGTCGACCTCGTACACTTTTTTGGTAGTTTAGTCCATTCCATAAATAATGATTTCATCAAGAAACTCTAAAACAATGTACAGAAATAATATTAAAAATTCAACAAAAAAACACAGAACACTTAAAATCTTAAAATTTGTATACATTGGACATGCTGCCTACAGTTGACAAAAGTCTCCGAGCCAAGGAAGTCCACTGGACATTAACTCTACTTCATAACCTTCTCTCTCGCATTTCAAAACAAATATGTGCCTCAGTGAGCTTGGTAATATGAAAAATAGTGCTGCTACATTAATGCACTTCCAGCTTAAAACACTTATTCAATCCTTATTTTACAAAATTTTCTTTAGTGTACACATTTAACTCGCATTTCATGATCAGACGTTTTAAATATTTCATTGTTTGAATTACTGCCAGTTGGAAATCCATCTTTGCTTTGCGCTAACACCTCCCTTTTGTGCTTAAAAGCATTTTCGAAGGGCTTGGCCTTGTTAGAGTTTTAAAATAAATTAGTTTTGCCAAGAACAAGACCAGTTCGACATTCAATTAGTTTTTCAACAGAATTTTGGGCATCATAATAAGTGCACAAGCTTTGCTCACTTGCTCTCTTGTTTTAATGTGTAACATTACAACATCAACAATTTGAGAAAAATGAAAAAAAAATTGCGCATACGCAATGTTGTGCGTCGTTTTTGTTATTTTATTTATTTCTTACACTTGATTAAGCTGACCCAAAATTAAATATAAGATACTTCCCGGATAAATTCCGGCTGTTTATCTTAATCTTACATGGCAACCAATTAATTTAAAGTGCCAAGGAAGTAGTAGAACATTAAATAGCCCAGACTTTTCTAATTGACTGATTCCCCGATCGATCGACTAACTAGACTGACATACTGACTGAATGACTGGCTGATTGCTTGAATGGTCAACTGAATGCATAATTGATTGTCAAATTCAGCAAGCGCACACTTAACGCTTAATTAGTTGCCAATAGAGGGGCATAATTTACTAATGGGCCTAACAAACTGTAATACTACTCGTTTTAAAGTATTCCCGTCACTCCCATTTATAACTGTGTGTGTGTGTTTGTATTTATATATGCATATATGAGTCAGCATAACTATTAGTTAAAGTTTAAGCTGTCAATGTTCGGAGCAATGCAACTTGAAACTGTGACAATTTCGGGGCCAAGAACTTTGTCGTAACCATAACAATATGTTGTCTCTGTAACTTTGTATGTGTGTGTATTTGAGTCTATATGGCAACTTTGTGTGTGCAAACAAACCTTCTAGTGCTCAAGCTTATAGACTGTTTGCACTGACAGAATGAGCGGACGCTCAACGATGGCCGCTCATCGTTCAAATATTTCATGAAAGATTAACAGCTTTTAATTCTTATTTCTAAAGTAACCACTGAAAGTAATTCCAAATGGACCGAATAGTTTCCACTCAAACAGGATTGTTACCTTGAACCCAACTGTCAACTGAATCTCAGAAATAATTTCGATTACAGTAACTTCGCTGAAACAAGTATAGGATAAGAAACATTAGTAGGACCCCAAAAGGAAACGCTTTTTGAAAAGTCTTTTGGGAAAGCTCTCTTAGTTGGCTTATGGAAAACACTTGACAGTGCAAACAGACTATACACATGCGTGCGTATCTCTGGGCGTGTTTAGATTTTATATAACTCGACGCAGTTTTACCTGTGAGCATGCAACCACAAGTGCTTCCTAAGTAGTCGTGTATCTCTGGATGTGTGTGTGTGTGTGTGTATGCGTATGTCGCTTAGTTACAACATTTTGTGGTAAGTAAAACATTGCTTCACATACCACAGACACTAAGGCAACCAAGAAACTAACCAGCAACACGGCAGCACGGTAACACCGCACAGTGGATCCAACTAACTTATTTTTCGGCAAAAATCATTAGTTTTGAGGGTGTAAAGATATTTTCAAAATTTATAATGCATGTAATCGATAGTATATACTCCAAACGTCTTATGTTTGCACCTATAAAATGAGCTTAGTGCTTAATAAATCATTATAATTAAAAAAACTGTTGATAAAATATTTTGATTCTCTTTTAAAGTTAGCGTACACATTAACGCCAGACGGATACATTTTTGATGAGGACAATTTATTGATAAATAAGCACAATTCGGAACATAGAATTTCTCCATGATGTGCAAGGATAAGACATTTGCAGTGTATATTATCGAACTTTGCTACCGTTTTTTGAAGCTCCCTTTATTATCAGCATATTAATCGCAGTGTATTAGTAAGCTTAAGGAATTCTCTGTTTAATGCATTTAAATTTACTCCCTCAAAACTAATATTTTTGCCGAAAAAGAAGTCAGTTGGATCCACTGTGCGTCGGCAGTACTATAAGTTGCATTCTGGGTCAGCATGGCTGCCTCTGGGGGACATGTCGCCAGCAAATGGCAACTGGCACGACCAACTCTGGTAACGTGCAACTCGAAACTGCAACGTTCAAGTAGCGTAAAAGTGGCCGATAGAGGAGCCATATAGAGATGGGACTAGAGATAGAGAGCGAGAAGCAATGGCTATGACAAGCTGCTGCGGAGCACCTCAAATATTATTACCGGCATTTTTACTGATATTGTCGTGCACTAAATAAAACTCTAGCTGCTCGTACGAGAATTCTGCCCAAAACCACATAAGCTGGACATGCACTATTAAAGGAAACTTTTCATGCACTTTAAGCGCTATAATGATCAGCTGTTTGTTGTGCTTGCAACTGTTGTTGTAGCAGTTTTGACTGTGGGCAAAAAGTTATACTTAAATTCAATCTGAAGCCAAAGTTTAGAGCTGTACTTGAGCGGAAATGTTCTGTGTGTGTGTGTGTGTCAAAAACTTTTGTGAAAACGATGACATATTTATATTGTTTGTTGCCCTACAAACTTTTCAGCAACATAAAAATTACAAGCAACGAAATGTTTAAAATACAATCGCAGAAAGATGGAAAAACAATGCACATTGAAACAATTGCACATAATTATATATGCATGTATATGCATATAGTGTGTGTGGCATTCTTTATTTAATTTTGTGCAGTGAATATAAATTTCTTTTGTTGTAGTAGCTGTTGTTGTTGCAACTGCTGCACAATGCAACTGCAGTTGCAACGAGAATATGCGCGCTCTTGAAACTTTTGCAGCATGCAAGCAGGAGAGCGCTTAATTTGCAACATTTCTTTGTTAAAAGCACACACTCATACAGTAACACAGCACAGAAAAGACGACTACAACTTGCTTATTGTAAGAAAGATGTAATAATTTTAAAAGAAAAAAAAAACCCAACTACAAATGTGCAAGAAAATTCAATTCTGGGAGGCAGAAGTTTATGTATCCTTGTACGAGGTTTGTAGCCGAAGCTCCAAGAGGGAGAGGAAGAGGGAGTGGGAGAGATTGAAATGGAAAGTGAGAGAATCCACGTCAATGAGCACAATTAGCTGAAGGAATAAGTCGAAAGATCAATCGAACCTAGCAACTAGATGTTCGAGCTCCTACATATGTAATTAAAATTAATTAATTAAATCTGATATTATATATTACATAATTATATTCTGCACTTCTTATGAAAATTCCTTACAAAATGATATAAGTTTCACCCATATTTGTATCAATATAGTTGGTGAAAATGGGGTCCAAAAATTTTCCTTAGCCTATTTATATAATAGATTTATTTTTCTGCTTCTGAAAGGTAAAAACTTAATCATTGACAGATTTAGCGACCTTTAGCTTGGCTAACTTTTTGGCTAGTTTTCACAGAGCTCGACAAACTTCTTAACTAAAAACATAAGCATAAAAAGACAATATTGAAATTGACAGTGTGACAAAAACAAAAGATGCTGCGACGACAGCTGCAACAAGCCGAGCGGCAAGAATAACAACAATGCAGCACATACATACACTTGACAAAAAGCGTATTGCGTTGTGTTGTCTCTCGCCAGATGTTACTTCTGCTGCTATTGCTTCTTATACCCCCGGAACCCCGGAACTCGGCTCAGCTGAGTGTTGCCAAAAAACGCTTCGTAATTAAGTGCTAGCAGAAAAGTGTTGAGTTTTTGCAAGGTTTGTGTGTGTTTCCGTCCTCTCTTTGCCTGTGTTTTTAAGAGAGAGTGCGTTGGATATTGGCAGCGGGTAATGAGAGCAAACTTTGCGCTAACCAAGCAAGGTAGCTCAGGTCAGGATTTAGTTAAGGATGTACGACATGCTGTTCAGGGCGTGGTCGTGTCCCTGCACTTGCAAAATGTATTGTAAGTGTATTAGTATGTATATTTTTTCATAATGGTTTTTGTTTTTCATGCGTTTTCAAGTCGAAATTGAAAATTCCTTGCTGTATATACTATAAGCAATATATATTATCAGCGCGAACATTATTATCTGCCGGTCGAATTAGCAAATTTAAAAATTAAAGTAACAAAAATGAACTATGCCATTGTATCAGTACCATGTGCCGCATCTCAGTGTGTGTGTGTGTGTGTTTGTCTATGCGTTTCAAAGCAAACAAAACTCGTTGCCAAGAAAAAGAAGTTGGTAAAAAACTGTTAAGAGCATAGCGCCAAGAGTTGTGACAAACAATGAAAACAACCCAAGTGCTTACCCCTTACAACCTAGCTCTCCCTCATTCAATTGGAAGCCAGCCAAGGTGTGCCTAAACCCAGTTGTTAGTTGTGTGTGCGTGTGTGTGTGAGTGAATGTGCCATTTCCGGTTAGTTGAAAAGTAAGCGAACGTAGTTGGAGCTCCCAACTACGTTAAGAGCGTATGTGTTAATACGTTTACAAGGTACACTTTATGCGTTGGATCTTTTCGCGTATTTGCTTGAGAATTAGTTGTATGTTCTAACTGATAATAATCGCTATCATCTCAACCACTGATTGAGATCCAAAATTCTCTACTAAAATTAAACATTAAATTTAAATAAAGATAACGATATATCGACTCGGAAGAGCTATTTCATAATTTCCACGTATTATGCGCTCGCATAAACCCTGCATGTGAGAGAGACGGAGAGAAAGTTCAAGCGAAAAAAGATGGCGCTCGCTTTTTACACTGAGCTCAACGTTTATTTTCAATTTGCTAGCAAATTACATTGCCACCAACACTCACAAACACTTGGCACACACACACACACACACACACACACACATACATATACACATGTGTCCATTTACAGGTATGCTAGGAAGTTTTTGGCCATTGTTTTGGCTTTGGAGCTATTTTTTAAGGTTATTTAGAGCCAGAAGCCATAAGTCGCCATCTTTGCTGCACACTGCTCCTGCCGCTGACGTCACCAAAGCTGCCGCTAAGCAGCTTAGCAGTCAACATAAATTAAAATGGCAAACGTTTTTCCGCGAATCCCTCCACATATATGGACTTTCCAGACACATGTATGTGTGTGTGTGTGTATAGTGTTTTTTCGTTTTGTTCATTTTCCTGGCTAACAAATCGCCCTAGAGGCAACAAATTGAGTTTCTTTATGATATTCCAAATGTACAGGTGTGTGTACAGGTGTGTTGCTCTTTTTTGGGACAGTTTGTGAAATGATTTTTCATCTTGCCTTTTGGCTTTTGTTATGGTCAGGGCCATCTGTTTGCCAGCAAGTAATATCTTCTATCAATCACAATTAATTATGAGCCCAGGCATCCATGCATATTTATGTGCGCGTGTGTGTTGTTAAATGATGTAAGACTTGCCACTTTTTCTTATTAAATTAGCCATGCAAAGGTGCACAGCAGCACAAAATGTCAAGACGTGGAAAGCGCGCTGAGGAAACGGAAGCAAGAACGTCGCCATCTTTGCCCGCCAGGCGCAATTTGTAATTTCACGGTGGCAGCTACTGCACGGGCCTGTGCCTGTAGTTTGTTGTTGCTGCTGTTGCATGTTTAGCTGCTTAAAAGCCGCATAAGCAACACTTGAGAATTAATCGTCGACGGCGGCAACTCTGGCGCACAGACACACAGCCACTTGACCTGCTGCAAAAAATTGCATGAAAAATAGTTGCAACAGCAGCAGCTACAACGACAGCAGCGTGTAATGAAGTGAAAATTGTCCTTAAGCATCAATTTACTGCAGCGACAGCCGCGACTCCGGCGATGTTAAACACGTTGGCAATGTGTGGCTACGGTCCTTTGGCCCCGCCCACTCCTTTGACGCTGATCCTTGATAATTTGATGCTTGCCGATGCGATAAATATAATTTGTTGCACGTCATGTGTATATATGTATATAATATTTTGTATCCTTGTTCCTTGCTACTTTGCGCTCATGCCTGTCCCTCTCCTTGACTGGCGGCCACCCTAATTTATCTTGCGTTCCAAGGCCCTTTTATTATGCAATACACTTACACACACACACACACACACACACACACCCACACACACAGTGCGTGTTGACCAACTCACCCACAAATTGTAATTAAAATTCGCATGGTAAAAATTGATTATAGCTCTGGTCTTTACACATGCAATTTCGAGTGGGTTCCCAAGCGCTCTAAGTGAAAATTTTTAATTAACAGGGAATCTTCCGCACACTCAATGACGCATAATATGCTAAAAAATGTACAAAACCATCTAAAAATTACTTACTGTTCAAGCAACTTTGAGATAGATTTTAAAATGCACCGAACACATTGACAAAAAAGCTGTATTTTCTGTTAATTGTTCGATTTCCAACAGCATTTAATTTTCAATATTTCAATGCAAATTGGAATAGTTTTATTGAAACTGGTTATTTAGTATGGCTTTTGAGAAAACGAAACTTGCGCTAAAAGTTGTAGATAGTTTGACAAAAAACTCTATCCCTGGCAATATGTAGTGTACCAAAATAACATAAGAAACTAGATACTAAAAGTATGCACACTTTTTAACTTTGCTAATTTGAGACAGTTTTTTAATGCAATTTCATTTCTAACTTTAAAGTTCTCAAATGTTTCAATAAAAACTAGTTCCGAAAAAAAGTTAAATTTGTTTGCTTAGGTTAAAAAGATGGGAAACTCCAATATGATTTAAAGTCCGTTTTCCGTTTCAATGAATGTGTTAGTTTTTGACTTATATGATCAATTTGTAAATATTTTTTAACTATCACTTTTAAACGCTACAGAGCCACAAAAACACAAGGGATGACACTGTACTAAAGAGTGTAAATCACGAAATTCTCTGTGGGAAAAGTGACAAAAACAATTCATTATCCGTCTCAGTCAAATTTTTTCAAAATGCGAAAGCAAGTAATTCTTCGACAGGTGTAATTTTTTGAAAGAGATTTGATGTCGTCTCTGTTTTCACATCCATTGACCTTTTCATATTTTGATCAAAATCGTTCTACGCCAAGGCTTTTACTTTAGAGCATTGCGAGAATTTTATTTTTTTCCATTTCAATATTTTCTTTACAGTCTTCCGATAATAAGTTTATTTTATAATATTAAAGTATAAAGATCTTTAATATGAGATCTTCCAAAAGGCCTTTGCTGGCCTATCTTGGTTTTTCCCCTAAATTGCATCGTCTATGGTTTGACGTGTATCTTCCAAGTTAGCCTGCGAAACGTTTATAGTTACTGACGGACAGTTTCCCTGCTTTATGTGAATGTGGCTTGAACGGATTTCTTTGTTTTGATAGATGGCGCACCTATCTCAATTTTATTAGCAACAGGCTTGTCCTAATGTGTACTTATATGTTATATGGTTAGTGATAGGACACTTTATCAATCATCTAAAAAGATGCTGGACTGTATTGCTTACTCTCGAGCGGACTCATCTGACAAGGGGAATCTGAAAAGCTATTCATCTCAGAGTCTGTTTCTACGTCACACATAGGATTAGGATGAATATGCTCCAAACTTTGAAAAATGTATCGCTTTAAATTCTGCTAGAGTCTCTGGTACCGCTGTTCTTCGCAGATGATGTTGGCTTTTTGGGAAATCTTACTCAATGAATTAAATAAAAAATTAAAACAAATTTTGAATGGGTTATTTTTGGATTCGATAAATTGATTCTTTGCGAACACCAATAAGGTTCCCAAGATATATAAGATTTGCTGATATCGCAACTCGAATTTTTTGAAATACGATAATTTGAAAAAGGTGCTATAAAATCCAAATTGTTTTCCGGATTCGAAATCAGCAACCTAAAATTTACCGAAAAAGGTATGTTTTAGTCATAGGCCTTTAATTGAGGTCAAATTTGTTGCATGTTATGTGTTATTCTTCAGCATCATCTGCAAAGTGTATAGATTGAGATCCTAATTTTCAGTTTAACGATTCAACAATAAGGCTTTGTAGTGAATCGATTTATGAACTAAACATGAAGCGCAACTCTATGAGACTGTCAGGTCCTGAATATGTTTTCCAAGGTTTCCATAACTGCTGTTTGTCTTTTACAATCCATTGCAAGCATTAAACTATTTTTTATTTTGGGTTAGTTTGATACACTTTTATTATAAAAACTTTAGTTATGTTCATTCTATGTTACCTCTATGGCCAATTCTCTTTTCGAGCTCTACCCACTTATAATTTGCTAACAACAATCGCGGCCCTGCATTCAATTAAAAAGTGCAGAGCACCTGACCAGCAAATGTTTTTTTTTTTTACTTTGAACACTGCAAATACGGAGTCGAGTACATTTTTTATATATACATATATATAAATGTGTGTGTGTGAGCTGAATCAGTTATGAGAGAGCCACAACTTTTAACAACTGGTTGAATTTTGGGTTTTTGTATCTACTGCTTGGCGTTCCGGCTCACGTTCTACCGGGATGTTTGCAGCTATGAAAACTAGATTGCAGCTAACGTAAAAACCGTAGATGACTGTGTGAGTGTCAGAAGGGTTTCAGCTACGCTAACTGTGAATGGGCAAAAAAATAAACATTTGTTTACGAAACAATACGTTACGTATAACAATGAACAGTGAACTAACCCACGCATGCAAATCACATGCCAAAAACAACAGAAAAGGCAGTAGAAGCCCTACATAGGGTATATGTTATTTGGATACTCTTCTCTGTTCTGGTAAGGATTGTATTTCATGATAGCTATAGTAACTAGCTGTGTGACATATTCCTATTCCTAAAAGTCGTCAAAAAATTAGTGGTTGTTTTAAAAACATCTTTGTCAAATTCCCAGTCCGGTAGTCCCAGTCTATGAGCAACGAAACTGTTTTTTTTGCAATTTCGGATTGGAATGCCACCGAAAACTGGCTGAGTACGCTTCTTTAATCAAGAAGTGGGTTAGCCGGTCTAAAGTTCTATATAGCTTTCCGTGATAGTGGAATTAATATAAAACTAGAGGGTTCCTTCGAGAGCTTTTCTATGCTCTTGCTCTTCCCTTACGTCTTCCTTATCCTCATACTGAAAAATATCGTTTTTTAATAAATGACATTAACTTTTGCTTGAACTCATGAATTATACGACTGTATGATATTTATGAAATGCTTCGATCGCGAAGTCGCTCTCCGAGCGGTATTTTCACTTCAAACCAACTCGAATACAAAAGGCGGAAGTAAACGAAAAACGAAAGTGGAGCAATTCTAGGTACACATATCTTCGTTACACACAAATTTGCAATGTGTCACAAACTTCTTCACTGACAACTCTATTTCTCTACGAAACCACCTTTTTAAATATGTTGCCATTTTTTATGCCACACTTTACATTTGCTGTTGTTGCAACAGTTGTTATTTTTGTAGCGACTGTGCAACGATCAAGAAAATTGGTAAAATTGTTTGTAGGGCGTCAAAAGCGCACAGAAAATGCGAAAAGGCGTGAGTTTCGTGAAAAGCGATTTTTTTTAGTCATTGTTTGTAGGTTTGAGTAAGTTTATATTTTCAATTAGAATACAGAAGAGCTGGTAAAAGTGAAACAAAATGGAGTGATGTTTGTGCGGTAGTTAAAAATAAATGAATAAATACAATAAATGAATGAAAATTACTTAACAGACAGCCATTGGTCATATTTTTGCGCACATACATACATACAAATTTAATATATTTTAATTAATGGCCATGAAAAGGGGATCTCTTTGGTTTGGTTATATGACTGGTTTACGCTAATTGAATTACAAACAAAATTGGTGTTTAATTAATAAACCAAATTAAATTTTTGGCGCCATCTAGGCTCCAAATACGACAACAGCTACGACATGTCTAGCCGCGTCGAAGCTGAGCAGACAAATTACAATTTTGCATGTCGCTTGCCAAAACAAATAAACAAACAAACTCTGCACAGACAGTCAAGTGTGAGAAGGAGAGTTGAGGTGGTTTCATACTGAACAACTGAGACAGAGAACAGCAGGCAAATCTGTCAAAATGCCAAACTCACTTACGGATTTTCGGTTCGTTTGAAATAATCAAAATGTCCAACAAATGATTGTGTCACCTGTAGAAAAGCCGCACAGTGGGCCAACCTTTAGCACTCAGGACCCAAAGAGGACACAACTCCCAAGCTCCCCACAACAACAACAGCTATAACAAGACGCAGCGGAAAGCCCGAAGCAAATTGAGACATACCTAATATGTATGTATAGTATATGGAATCAAATGAATATATACTCGTAGTCCTGCTGCAGCCCGCATGACTCACTGCTGAGCCACCACCCAAGAGCAACTCTGTGGCAGCGGAAATGCCCTGCCAAACGGAAGTCAAATACCCAGTCGGTAGACACCACATACCAAACTACATAATGGGTAGTACTACTCTGGCTTTGGCTTGGCTGCCAATGACATTTACTATACACTTCACTTCACTTGATGCTCGACTGAATGATTGATGCTTTTTATTCGTTTTCACAATTTGCGCAAAAACTTGATTTTCAAATCACATTCAACCAAGTGCCTCAAAGCATTCCCGGGTTCTAGAGTTGGCATTTGAGCGGATTGGGGGTCAACTGGCTTTGGCTTGACGTTAATGCCAAAAACCAACATTATACATTTGGTTGAGTTTGGTTTGGTCTCATTTCAAATCGTTCCGTTTTGCCATTTGACCACGTAACCAACACAGTATTGCCCTCAGTTATAGTTGTTGCTGTTGTTGGTGTTTCATATTGTTATTGTTGTTGTTGCTGGCATGTCAAGTGACAAATTTGGAAATGACAAAATACACGTTGAAAAATGCGAGCATACTGTCGTTGACCGCGCAAGCCATGATAATCGAATTTTGTTATTAATATACCCTTGCAGGGGTTATTTGAAGCTTTGGCAGGAAGTCAGCATAATGGGTTAGCCAGTAACCTTCATCGGCCAAATATGATTGTGAATGTATACGTCTCGGGAATATCTTTTTGACCAATTCAAGAAAGTACTGTTTTCTGGATCATAAGGAATTCGTCTAACCTGTAATTCGCCACTCCTTTGATGATCCAATTAAACTGGGTAACAAAATCAAATAAACTTCTTCTTCTTAACTAGCGGAACACACAATATCAGAAATCAAATACCATTTTCGCAAAATCAGTAATAGCTCTAATCCGATAACCAATTATTATTTCGTTATCGAGATATTGCCATTTAAAAAATCAACAGCGATTTCTCGCATTTTCAAAACTAAATTCAATACACTGATAAACGGAATTTTTCAAGCAGTATTTCAGCAAAATTGGTCAGGATATTGAGAAGTTATTTGGTTGATAGCAAAAATGTAGATACATCGATTAAAAATTAAGCGGATAGGGTATATTTTAGCTAAAGGCATTAAATCTAGTGTAATTGTCTTCTCTATTTCTATTCAATAAAGAAGTGTTATGTTTTATTTGTTTGTTTTACATATTCTTAACATAAATCAGATCAATATATACCTTACTTTAGGTTCTCTTTCTAACAATTATCTGAGTTATGATCCATAAGCCTACTGACAAGAAATGGTTTTTATAGGACTTTAACTGCATCCTGAACTCTCATTATATGGGACATTGATCCTAGTTTTGTATTGCCCCGCCCAAAGTGGATTCACACCCCACGCTTATATTTCTCCTTTGATAGGTACTTCTACAAAATAGTTCTTTGTATGTATAAGGCAACTTCATTTGGGAAGCTCCAAGGGTTTTTATCTACTACTAGAAAATAATATTGGCAATTTGTTATTTCTCAACAGTTTTTACATGCGATCACAGCACATTGGAATATACTTATATTAGCTGCAGACTTTGAATAATTGATCAGAAAGTAAGTGAACAACAGTAAACAGCCTTCTTAGGTATTCCGGATTTAATTATGAATAATTTCAATGGCATACAATCATGTTTACACTATCAAAAGCCTAGTTATAGCTCAGTTGACCGAGTCATTCAAAATATGAACAATATGAGCTTTCAAAGCATCTTGTCTTTGAAAAAGTCGACAATTCGTAGCCAGCTGCATATCATATGCTGCTAAAGTAACAATCTCTTAAACTGCAAGAGTATTCTAGCTCCGGATTGTTCGAGCTTATGGTTCAATTTTTTCTATTTAGGTTTGTTTCGTGTTGGCACTGGCTTTGAGCTGTCATAATTGAGTTTGCGATGCCCTCAAAATGGTAAACGAATGACCTCTGGCTCGTTTTGTACGGCGTTATGTAGCAGCAGGAGTAGTAACATCAGTAGAATGGCCAACAGAGTGTCATACCCGGCTTTATTCCCCGTTTCCCCTTATTTGATGTATATATGTGTGTCTGTGCCAGCGAAAATTGAAAATGAAAACTTAATTAAATTTTGATATCCGATTTGGCCAAAAATGAGTTCAAATGTAATGTTTTTTGTGTGCTGTTGTAGCTGTGAAAAGCTATATGTGCCCCAGGGTCTTAAGAGCGAGAGCGAGATAGAGAGAGAAAGGTAGTAAGACAGACTGACAGTTGCACACAACATTAAAAGTTGATTTCAATTCAATTGCTAAAACATTCAAATGGCAAAATACTTGCAGATTGAGCAAGCCAAATTGCATATGTGTTTTGACTACAGTTCAGTACAGTGCCATTTTTCCATATCTTTTGTTGTTACTGTACATGTTATTAGCTGATTGCTCAGTGACCTGAGCCAAGCGAATTTCGATTAGTTGATTTTGTGTGTGTTGGCTCTTGTGAGTCCAGTCAATATATAAATTATAAATTCCTATAAGTGCTTATTGTAATTGCGCATGAAAGTTGGCAACACTTTTTGCACTACCCAATAATGTGCAGGTTCCATGAATTGAACTACTTCTGTTTCTAGGGAATCGCTGCGCACATAATAAATCTGTACAAATTTGAAATATTATTTGCCTTTAGAGAGCGATTAACATAAATAATTAGATACGGCCTAAGTCAACCGCAAATAGCAGCTACCTATAATATAAGCAGTTTTTGTGCAACTTACACACATATATTATATATATATATGTATATATAAATACTAACACATATGTGTGTGAAAACAATACGGTTTTTCATGAAATTAGCTTTTGGCATAAATCTTTCGTAAACATTCGAACCGAAGCTAGGCACAATAACCGCAACAACAACGCACAAATGAGTTGACCGTAAACCCAGGCTACACCTATTGTCCATTTATTTGCACTGAGAGAAATGAGTAGGGTATTTGGTGTGAGCAAGAACAAAAGCCGGCATCAAGTACGGTTCGAAAATGAAAAATACTTATAGTAAAATATTCTTATTACAGTTGCCTGTGTATGTATGACAGGAGCAATGAGAACCTGTCCTACAGCGGCACTGGAAGTTCTAATGGATTTGACACCACTCCATATAGTTATCGAACTCCAGATGAAAGCAACAATACTACGGATGTCGGTGGAGGCCATTGGTAGGGGCCACCTAATTTGCGCCCGTGATGCCGACAAGCTGGGAAAGACAATTTCTTTGCTCCCAAAACCCAGAGACGAAATGGATGTCAAGTGCCATTTCAAACGAAATTTTAATATCGTCATAAATAACAAACGGGAGTGGACAACCCTTTAGGAGATGCATCCTATGGAAAGACACACTATGGTTTGGTATACGAACGGCTCGCTGATAAACGAAGGCACAGCACTAGGAGACGCAGGACCGAGGACTCACATGTCAGAATCCATGGGGGTCCATACCAGCCATTGGGAAACCCGATTGAAGCTGGACCTTCTGGGACAATGTAACTCACTATCACTCAGATGGGGCCCTGGGCACACCAATATTCCTGGGAATGATCTTGCAGACAAGCTAGCGAAGCTTGTTGCTGCGAACCCACTGATTTTTCTGTGGCATTGGCAGGCACACCATCAAGCAACTTCTGAGGGAAGAGGAAAGAATAAGAAGAAAGAATAAAATAAACACTCCAGGTCTGAGACAGGCCAAACAGTTACTTGGGTCTTACAAACAGATTAGGTTCAAGAAGTTATCACAGCTAGGGAAGAACTCTACCAGATTTCATACAGGTCTGCTTTCCGGACATTGTACACTTAAAGGTTACCTGAACAAGCTGGGCATCACCGGCTCTGCCATCTGCAGGTGGCACACACTGATGCCCTGGCAAGACGAAGGCTGACGCTTCTGGGTGTATGCAGGATCTCGCTGGCCGATATTACCTGGTTGGAGCCATCACATATAATTCAATTTGTAACATTGATACGAAAGACAGGGCAGCTGTAGGGGGCACAATAGATCTCACAGGTCGCGGTGCGGTAATCTCCAATAACATTATTATTATATTCTGATTATAAATGAAATTGTTAAGACTTGGATATTTATCCAATATATATAATATATATTTATATTTAAATTTATAATATATTTTTCTGATTCGATGAACATTGTCGGTATAATCAGCAGCTCAAATATTTAAAGATTTTATGAACTCGAGGAGAAGCCACCCCATATAAATAGGTTTATTTCAGAGGTAGTACTTGTATAAGTGGATATGATCTAATCTTTGGCTTAGGGTTATTTAGATAGATTAGATTAATTGTATTTTAGAGCGTTAGAGAATACCACCTCAGCAGGTCAAAGCTTGTCGTATGAGGCGACTAACAATGACACTGGCCTTAAAAGGGTTGTGCGTAGGGTTTGGGACCCACCACGTAAAACCACAATTCTAATGAAAGAATGTAGTTACATCAGGCCGTAACCCGACAACGGGTTGTTATGGTCAGTTAAGAAAAAGCAGATTATTTGTATCACTCTTCATACAACATACAGTATACGGCTCTTTTCTTTCAGTGCACAAAAACAATATGCTCTGCATATACTAGGCCATAACAAAGACCCAGTCAAGCAGCTGCTTCTCCAGGTGTAGCTCTAGTTAAGTAGCCATAGTTTACAAGTCTCACACACATCCCCACTGACTTTGTATCTGTGTGAATATTTGTGTGTATGCGTATTTAAGCTTGTGGGCAGGCGGTTGCTGTGGCTGCCGGCTTTGGAGCTGCTGCTCCTGCTTCTGCTTCTGCCGCTGCTGCTGCTGCTCCTGCTCCTGCTCCTGGTGGCCATTGCCCAGCAACCAAATTAATCTCACAAGGTAAAAATGCAAAAACAAAATAGAAAACAGTAAAACCAAACACATATGCCTGTTAAATGAAAACGCCAGTAAACGCTTTTGGCCATAAATATATACTGTTTATAGTATAATTGTGTGTGTTTGTCGTCGTATATATATGTGTGTGTGTGTGTGTGTGTGTGTGTGTGTGTGTGTGTGTGTGTGTGTGTGTGTGTGTGAGAGAGCATAAGTTCGCTTTTGTGTGCATGTGCATGTAATTTATCAGTAAATTAAGCAATTTGTTTTATTTATTCCATTACGTAAATCATGCAATTTGTGCTCAATTTCGTCAAATGTGCCTAAAGCAGCGATTTTTGCCACTCTCATATACATATGTACACACTCACACATGCTTACATAGTTAAATTGTTGTTGTTGCTGCTACCTAGACTTGGCACATTTTTATACCCTGTACACAAAGTGTAAAAGGGTATTACAGGTTTGTGCAATGTATGTAACAGGCAGAAGATGGCATGCCAGACCATATGTTCCAAGTCCAAAAATGGTAAGGAGCAATAATCGAGTCGATATAGAGATGAACGTCTAGATATCAGACACCATAATAGGTAGTCACAAAAATTTACCAAAAGATTCGCATTTACATCGAAAGGATGAAGTTTTTCGAATCACGTCGATATCTTTCCCCCTTCCCCTGTGACATATTTTTACGGTTTACAGCCGCTCTGTTCAATCTATCATCATCATCTCGAAACTCGACAGAGGTGTGCGTCAAGTTTATGTGCATGAACGTTTACAAAATTATCGAAATCGAATAAATACATCAGAAGTTATAGTCAAAAATTTGTAAAAAAATTTCATTTGAACAGACATTTATAAATGTATTTTTGATCTATGTTACAATATTCAACGACATTGGCCCAAGAATACTTGAGTTATGGCCATAAAAGTAATTTTTGCCACCACTTCCTAATAGGAAAACTTGTCAATTGGAACTTCCGAATAGGAAAATGCTTAGAGTCATATTAAACTTGTAAAAAGAGACATAAAAGAAAATACTTTCGTTCCCATTTTACCGTATGCTGGATTTAGCGCTTATGAGGAAAAAAGGGTAGAGGGTATTCCACTGTTGGGCACCGTCCCGACAGTCTGCACCAAATTTTATTAAAATCACTTCAACAGCAGCTACGAGTGGCACGCAGCAAGCTCATAAAACCCAACTAAATGGTATTGGGGACTGGGGCATTCTATAAGCTGTGTGTGTTGTGTGCGTGAGCACATCAAAACTTGTGCACAAAATGTATAAATCTAATAAACAAAAGCCGTACATTATTAGCTGTGGATTTGTTTTGCTGCGAACCAATTGCAAGCTGTTTCTCTCCGGTTCCCTTTGGATCGATGTTGACGGCTTTTGGGTTTGGAAGCGTCGTGCTTCGTGCAGCACAAATTATGTTAGCTGGCAATCTCCGAGGATTGACTATGCTCCACTTGGCATGAGCTATGACGATGCGTTGCTGTCCAACAACTATTTTACCATTTACTGGGGCGTAGTTTGATGTTTGGACAGGGGGCACGGCAATGCTATCATAAGTTATGGCGAAAGTTTCGCACATGATACACTGTCCGTATATGATGACTATAAATGCGCTATTTTTGGAATCGTTTGTACTCTTTACGTAAGAAATATTTCAAGAAGTTTCTTACTAGCTTAACTTAACTCTGCTCGCCAAGTAAGACTTGTTTAGATTATTTTTTTTAGAAATTAACTATCGAAGTCATTTAGAGCTTGGACGTGAAACAGTAAGATCGTCTCATATGCCATCAGAATAGTCTGTTATTACTCTCTGCTAGTGTTACGCTACCCAGCATATTCGACCGTTAGATGGCACCACATTATCTAAATTTGAGAAATACTAAAAGCCGTAGCTTTTTCTTTTGGTTTAGAAAAATAATCAAAACTTACAAACATTAGAATCAATATGAATCTGCCATGATTCCTTTTGGCTAACATATGTATATTGCATATATCTATAATACCCATTTACAGGGTAAAAATATTTAACAGCTAAACTTGCGCACCTTCAGAACTACACATCTGTCAAATATCGGTAAGGACACTTAGTAACTACTGAGTTTTAACAAGTTTAAGGAGAATGAAAACGGATAATGTCCGATATTTGGAAAGGATTAGCATGTACTTTGCCAATTGATTCAATAGAAATTATTAATTTGCTTCTTATTTTTTAAAATACATGTAGAGTATTCAAAATAGTTAAAAATGAGACAAGTCTTAATTTATGAAGTCAAAGTTTTTAATATACACTATGTGTACAGGGTATTATAGATTTGTGCAATTTAAGTAACAAGCAGAAGGAGGTGTGGTAGACTATAAGTTCCATGGGCAAAAAGTCTTTTCATTGACTAGGGTGGCGATTGGACCATGTCCGTCTGTATGAGGGGATAGATATGCGAATCCATAAGAGCTACCGCCACAATATGCGCGTAATCTTGGGAAAGATAGAGTTTGTCGAAATGAGTTGATATCTGTCCCCGGTTCCCCGAAACAGAATTTTGCGATTTACAGCCGCGCCGTCGAATCTATCAGCCCCAACACGAAACTCGACTAAGGTTTGCATAGCGTCGTAATGTGCATCTATGTTATAAAAAGAATCGAAACCGGATAAATACATGAAAAGTTATTATCAAAAATGTGCTGATTTCATTGATCTATGTTTCAAAATTCAACGACATTGGCCCAAGAACACTGGAGTTTTAGCATAAAAGTAATTATTGGCCCATAATAACCAATTTCCCAACTTCTCAATTGGAACTTCCCAATAGGATAATGTTTACAGTCATATCGATTTTATGAAAAGAAAGTGGATACTTCCGCGCCCATTTTACCATATGTTTGATTTAGTGTTTATAAAAAAAAGGGTACAGGGTCCCGACTGCCTGCATTAAATTTTTAACAATAGCTCTTCTATTATGCCAATGTTATTTTATATAGGATTTCTGTCAGTGTAAATAGAAGAGAGCGCATATCTTGCACAATTCGGAATCTGGCAATACGCAGCTATGTTGAACTATACATGAGCACGAATTTGACTTCTGTGTGCTCAGTGTATATTAAATTTTCGTTGTTGGCAGTTCCTAGGCATACTAACAGTCTTATTTGTAGACTCTTACCTTAGACGGATTCTAAGTTATTTTGTTATCTTTGTTGGAAAGGACGCGCCGCATACAGTAATAGCAGCCTTAGAAGTTTTGTTGTATGTAGGTGGTAGTAAGTGTGTACACTTAGAGAATAAATCGATTTGAGCGCTAGGAATATGTCTATTGTTCAAGCAACTTCTTTCAAGAACGGTATTTTAAGCATATTATCCCACTTATTTAAAGAGCTTAACGTGCTGGTCTTGTGAGTGCAAGCCAAAACCAAACTATAGCGACTAGGGTGGTCAAATTCTATAGGAAACTCTTTGAAGACACGGCCAACACAAAAACATCGCCAAATCTCCGGAAAAGTTGTCAGAGTGCTTAAATCGTCGAAAAACATAAAATTAGAGCTTTTAGTTTTTTGGCCAATGGCAATACTTTTTTACGGAAAAGAAAAATTTTAAGCTGACAGCCCAAAAACTGGATACCCTCACCCATTTTCAAATTTTCAAATCAAATATCTGTGCCAATTTTTGTATTGATGCTAGGGGTATGGAAGTAATAACGGTCACTATGCTACGAAAATAATGGGGTTTATTCGGAAAAAGGTCAATGTTGTTTAGTAGCCTAACATGACTCTACGTACTACATTCGCTTAGCATAAGTGTTAACCTTAACCTTTCTATAAAATGTGAAATTTAGATGCAGTTTTAAGGAAAAGGAGTCTAAAATTGGCATATTATTACCTATATATTTAAAAGTTTCTATCCTCTCCTATCCTAGTGATTTTTACACCACCTAGCAATAGTATGCATAAGTGTACCAAGGGTTAACTTGTTAGCTTGAATAGTGTGGGTGTAAACCGCGAAACTCTTTCACAAGGGAACGGGTTTGGATATCCATACTTCGACAAACTGCATCTACCTAGGTAAAATGCGCATCGTTTGGTAAAAAAATGTTTGCCTTAACTCTTATAGTCTCCAGGAACGGTACGAAGACACGGACAGACAGACGGACATGTCTATATCGATTCAACTATTGCTCCTGACCTTTTTTGTCCACGGAACATATGGTCTGCTTATGGTACGCCAACTTTTGCCTGTTACTCCCAATGCACAAATCTATAATACCTCTTTATAGTTTGTATAAGCGGTATGATAAAACAAGTGACAAGACTTCTTTAAAAATGGTGCTGAGTTCGTTTTGGAAGCACAAGCACTCACAAAAAAATACTTTTCTCTTTCTGCATTTGAACTAACCAATTTTTCTCGGTGTACTACTAATGGTGGTATAAAAGTATTTTGTGTTGAGCTCACTCTGCGGTATTTGTACACGTCCGAGCATACGCACACAATCACACAATATTAGATAAAAGACAAAAGAAATCTCGCATACCTAAAATGCCGACTAAAGCAAGCAATGAACACGGACATGCATTCATTTTACCAAGCACAAACACTATTACCTTGTACTCATACTTGACTCATACATGGATATACTCACACACTCATACATGGATATACTCACACACACACCCGCAAACACACACACACACAGACGTGCAAATAATAAAAGAAATTTCTGCAAACTGGCATCGTCAAGGCGAAATGTAATTTCCTGTGACAAAATACAAAGCTAATCCCCACACACACATGCACACACATAGTACAAGTCTCCAGCTGATGCTTGGCTCTGACACCCATATATAGATAGAGTACTAAAGGATTCAAGCGAACTAGTACAAGCTGCCGGGACAATCCAACTACTGTGACTTCAACTTAGACTTGTATTTCGATTCCGCATCGACTTTCACAGAGAAGTATACATTCTTAGTAGTAGTAGGCCATTAAGCAGGTCAAGGCTTTGGGCACTCACATCGATAGAGAGTAGATACGAAACCTTTGGCTCTGTTGCAGGTGTTGCAACATGTCACCTGTTCAATGCTTTCTGCTCTATGTCCGGCTAAGCCTTTGGGCGAGCTATGTCAGCTGCGACACGCCTCGCCAAGTCCCACACAACAAGTAAAGTCTACACAAATTGCCAAAAAGAATTCCAACTTTTTGTTGTCGCTGTCCCTTTTCCTCTACCTCTTGCTCTCTCTCTCTCTTATTTGGAGTTCCCATGTTGGCCATGGCTTTGATAGCCTGAGCTGTGATATTCCATTTCGCTTGACGGCGTGCCAGTGTGCCGTGCCACATTGATGTTTAAAGCTACCGGATTTATTCTGGCCCGAAGTATACCGTTCTCAAGAGTAAACGTGCGGCAAAATTCAAAGACTTTCGCTTGCAAAACTTTAATAGAAAAAAGCGCTGACAAATAAGACGCACGTGACGCAAATAGATTGAAATGCATTCACATTTCCTTTTAAGCCAAATTAAGCAACATATAATAATTGGTACCATCTCAATATCCCAATACGTGCAGACAGAGTTGGCAGGTTTGTGTCGAGAACAATCATAACAAAGAGTTTCGAATGAGTTGCTTAATTTCTCCAATTACCGCACTTGTGCTCGTGGTGCGTGTGCGTGTAGTGCTGCTGCAGCCAGGACTGACAACACATCAAAACCACAGCCTTAGCTGCAAATGCAGCTGCATTACCTCGCTGACGTAGACTGCGGTTTGTGGCAACACTGGCTTAATGCATTCAGAAGCTAGTGATCATGGTCTCTTAGCCACCTGTAGCAACTGTGCTATGTTGAAAGACAATTGATGCGCTGGTTTGGTTTGCATTCCAAAAGATTGAGGAAGGGAGCACTGCATATTTTGCATTGTTTTGATGCAAGAAATGTAGCATACTTGTGGGCTGCTTGGCAGAGTATGAGAGAGAGATAGGGTCGCAATCAAATGACCTTTGGTATCAATGATTTGAGCCTACTATGTTGCTTGCAATGCCAAAAACGTTATCGTATATTTTCAGTAGTAGCCGCTGTTTTCATTCAAAGGCAAAGTTGTTGCTGTCATTAATGCTTCAGTGCAAGTGGCTCTTTGCAAATGGCCAACCATACAAAACTGTTGCCAAAAACAGCCTATGGCAAACACTCATTCCCGATTGCTCTTGTTTCGCCTATCGTGTCAAGTGATGCACGAAAAGGCCCTTTTTTTGGCTTTGCGTCAAGCAATCCTATTGTTAGGATGCGGAGATAAATGATTTATGGTGAATCTGGACGAATGACGAATATAGAAGTGGACATCAATAATTGTAACAATATTATGTGGGTATATACAGAATATTATATAGATAGTACCTATTACCAAAGACAATACAAACACTGAGGTGAGCAACGCTCATATAAATGTACGACGCACACAATTTCTAGTGTGGCTTTTCATGTGGCTTTTCGCTATTCATACGCCACGAAACCCGAGTGCCTTTTGTCTCTCGCGAGCCACGAAAAACAATACGAGCGACTCTGCCGATGCAATCAGCGAAGGCAGCAAAGACAGTCGCGGGTCTCACTTCAGCACGAATGTTTGGTTTGTGTCGCTTGCATGAAGCAAAGAATACAAACCAGTGTATACTTAACAAGGTAACGTCGTCGTTGCGACTTCAGCAGCGCAGCTTCTTAACTTTTCATTCTCTTGCGAATTTCAATGAGGGAGGCTGTGTGTCGCGCATGTCGCGCATGTGCTTATGTTATATTATTGATACAAAAGTATTTACATAGGCAGTGAAAAAAAAATTCTAAATGTGTACTAACATGACAGTGTTTCTGTATGCACTTAAAAATGTACCGCACACAAAATAGAAAAATTGTGAAAAATTTTTTTCCAGCAACAAGAGTAAATTGCGCCTCTCTCTTTCGCTATTTCAACCTCTCACAAATTTTAAGAATGTTCGCTCAACGACGACCTTACCTTGTTAAGTATACTTTGATAAAAACAAAAGAATGTTTTCTTTCGTGAGAGAAATTGCATTGTACTTACGATCAACTCTTATCATTTTACTTAATGCATGCAATGTATTTGTTTTATTTGTAACAGCTATTAAGTTATACAAATAGTTTTCCTTTTATTTTTGGACAGTGTGTTATGGAGAGAAGCCACTATTATGTGAGAGATGTGAGAGCACTTATGTTTGTATTATAGTAGTAGTAGTTTGTGTTTTCTCTTACCGACAATGACTTATTTGTATTGGTCAATATTCAATATTATTTAAAATAATTATATTATTTAACTAATTTTTTCAAAAAAAGAGTTAAATTTCATTTACCGACCCAATCTCAGTAATCAACATACTAACTTATTGTCACACACACGGAGAATCCATCTATCGATGCGCCTGCAAATCGATGCATATAGATATTACTATGTTCTGTAGCACACGATGATCAAGGACAGCTGATTCGCATATAGAGAATGACTACTTAAAACTCAGTACGTTTGCAAGAGCGTAGATGAGACAATAACAATTTGGTATTTTACAAAAATTGCGCTTCATAGTAAAATTTTGTTTCTGGCGTTACTCATCTTAGTGTTTTTATTGTCTTTCTTATTGCCTTATATGAAGCAAATCTTGAAAAATAAAACCTGTTCTTCTGATTTTTTTTTACGATGACAAGCTTTTACGATTCTATCCGTTGGCATAAGTCTATAAATTTAAGAAAAAGATGGCATGGTAATCGGATGAAATGGGAAACGCAGAAGATAAACCCTAACGACCAAACTCTTTGATATATAAGTAAAATATGGTTGTGAAAATGATTGCTGATGAACTTGGCTTGAATATCCTGGCTGTGTTACATTTTTTGAACAACTTTACGTCTATACAAAGAAATTTTCTCAAGCTATTCCACGAATTTGAAAAGCTTTCCAAAAAGAAGCAGGGAAATTCGGCAGTTATCTATGATTTGGTATCTTTGACCACTTTAAAAGGACGAATACAAAAGAGGTGCTGAATATTTAAGCCTTATGCCATTTTCTTTTTCTTTTGAAATCTCTACACTTATTGCATTTCATACCAATTTATACGTCATTTTAATAACTGAATACATGTTTTTTAACATGTTAAGTTATTAAAACTGCATTCGATTTTTTATGCAGGATTGACTAAAGCTAAACGCCGGTGACCAGTTAAGAAGAAACTCCGGTATACTTAAGGTTTGATATAGTTTTGTATGAAACTTTTAGTTTTTTATTTTCAAAACTTGAAATGAAGAATTTCAGCAAGTAGAGGCATTGTCATCCGATTCATTAAATTCAAGAATCAATCCTACATGAGTCACCCATCTGTGGGTTCGCAGAAGTGCAAAATACCCTTTCACCATTTATTTTGTAGCAGGGCATTACAAGGATGTCCACAATGCTCTGTGCATTTGAATATTGTGCGGCTCTTTTAGTCTGGTCCCATCAGTTGCAGCTTTATGATATTGCCAGGCACCTGCCAGCTGTAGACTCTCAAAATACACACACACACTCACACACACACACAAACACATGCAAACACAGACAATGACTGGCATTTGTGAATGAGTGCATTCATTCATGTGTCAATGCATAAATAGTCAAAGCGACCGTTTTAAAACAACATTTGGTGGCAGAAAGAGAGAGCAAGAGATGGTCTGTTCAGAGATGGCCAGCATAGATTTCCGCACGATGCCATTTGTGGTCCATTTGCGGACATGGCGGCCACTGCGACGAGTCACAATGGCGCCGTTGGCATGATTGAAAAACGTGCTGCCAACTGACCAACCGACAAGCCCAGGCGAATCAACCAAACCAACCAAATAAACCTTTGCTCAAACCAGAACCATAGCCAGAACTCGAACCCGAACCCGAGTGAATGCTTTAAAACTGTATGGCAGCCATCCTGTGCTTTGTCACTGTCATTGTTGTCCGTCTGTCATTGTTGTTGTCATTGTGCTTTACAATTACGTAATTTATTTTAACTGTGTCAAATCCACACCGATCGACAGCGTTTATGCTGGCAAATTTCAACAATTGCTTGGCAGCCCCAGCACAAATCAACCCAACGAGCAACCTCACTAAACCATCGACAAATTGTGCTACACGGAAAGAAAAACCAGGTCAAAAGCTATTACTAAAATTCGAGGGAGTGTCTTAAATTCTTGTTGTTTTAATTTAACTGCGCCAGATACAGTATTACTATTTTGCTTTTTATGAAAAATACGATGTATCGCAATACTTCAATTAGCTTCAATAAAGGGAAATTTTATTAACTTGAAAATAGTTTTATTCATTGCACTGAGCAGTCAATACTTGTGAAATTGAACAACTGTTGTTTATAAATTTGACATGGAAGACAGAAAATTGATATCCTCGAAGTTCGGATGGTGTTAGCAGCTTCTACAGGAGAGCGAGAACTTTAACTGTTTCTTCTGGCATGCTGTGTCAACAGTGAGAACCGAAAGAAGAGCATGCGCTAATGTTAGATTTCTGTTGTTGTTTTGGCGCTAGTATATGCGCACGCTAGATGGCGCTGCATTATGCAAAGATGAAGTGAATTTATAGATGAAGGTCATATAATAGTCATATTTCCATATTTTTAGCCTATGACTATTCCTGAACCCATAAAGAAGGTTCACGGAACACGGGCACACGATAATCTAAAAAATCGTTACAGGGTAACGGGCTTTCTAAAAATTTCTAATATGTATATACTGGATCATTGTAGTCCTGTTCCCAAACCGAGTTCGTAGCTCTTTTC
This sequence comes from Chymomyza caudatula, assembly GCA_035041775.1. NCBI lineage: Eukaryota > Metazoa > Arthropoda > Insecta > Diptera > Drosophilidae > Chymomyza > Chymomyza caudatula. Next base: position 2,792,710 of record JAWNKW010000113.1, on the reverse strand, counting down.
TGGGTAACAGATTAAATAAGTGAATGAGTCTAACTAGTGCCTTTTATCTGTTTCTAGATTATAACAACGAATCGCTGCAACGTTTTCTCGTCCAACTTGGCAAATCTTCAGACATCGTGGCTGTTTCTCAGCTTGTTCGGGTAGACATAATTACATTTGTATCCATACATTTCAATGCTTGATTGTACTCTTCTGATATTTGCCATATAACATTTTTAAGCAATTATTTTCATGTTTTAGTGCGGCTATTTTTCTCTGAGTGTATTCTGCCTTCGGCTCCTGCTCTGACCCAACCCTTTTGCAATTTGTAAACGTCTCTAGCATCCCATTCTCCTTGTGGTGTGACCTAATGGCCGCCAGCTGGAGCTACTAAAGGTGTGCAGCGGGAGGAGCTGCCAACTCATTTCACCATTTGACTGCAATTAACCGCATTGTGCTAATTAATTTGCTCATAATTGATGCGATTATGTGTTTCATTTGTGCAAAACACGAAACAACAACTGACACCTGGGGCAGTCCGAAGCAACAAAGCCCAAGTTAAAAGAGCTGCAGCGTTTGACATGCCACTTTCCATTTGTTGGCTGTCTGTCCGTCTGTCTAGTTTCTTTTTCGCCTGCTCAGCACTTTATATTGTCTGACTTTCACTTCCAAATGCTTGTTGAATTTTATTCAAGGTCCTTGTGGAAATCAAGCGATTTGAAAAGTAGTGCCACATCTGCCACAATTTATTAATTTTGTTCAATTGTTAAATTTAATATTTATTTGCAAGCAGTCAAGCTGTTTGGACCCGCTTTGGGCCCGAGGCGAAAGTTGGCATGTTTTTGACGCATATTGCAATAGACGAACTGAGAAACGGCCTTAGAGCATATCAAGGTGTGCCAAATGCTGCTTTACTCGCGTCCCCCGATTTCATGGATCCTTTGCAATTTGGCAATTTCTCGCACTTTTTGGCAATTTCTCTAGCCTTCATTGGACCAGGAATTTGGCAAAAATGCCTCAAAACAACAACAACAGCAATGGTAATGGAACTGGCATTGGATATGGTCAGAACCAGAGCCAGAGCTAGAGCTCGTTCACGAGTTAATGTAACGGTTTTACAATTGTCATTTGCCCAATATTTGGTGCTGCTGTTTTCGATGTTACCCAAAACGTTTTTTTGGGCCGACAAGTATGCAACACTTTTGGCACAGCGCGGCGCCAACACGCATACGCAGTGTGCGCCAAGGGAGAGGAAGCCTGTAATGCTGTCCGTTTGCCAGCAGGCACATGTTCAACGCACTCACACACATATGTCGTGCGTTGCTATTGCTCGGTAATTGTGTGAGTGTTTGTATGGGTGTAATAGTAGTTGAATGAGGGGCGAAATTGAAAGCACTTACCATTTAGGACATGCACACGCACGCTGGCAACATCTGCATTGGAGGGAGCGCACGAATATTTGCCGGAATCGGCCAAATCTGCATTCTGTATGAGGAGGAAAGATGTTGTCACATCGCCCTTTTCGGTAATTACCGACACGCCGCCTCTTGATGAATCATAATTAATGACCTGCAAATGGAAGAGCATAACGTAAGTGAGCGTAGTATAAAAGCCTCCTCTCCATCACTACATATAATGTCAGAACAATGAGCAGCCAAACGAATCCCATTCTAGTTTGCTGCTTTTCATGCTGGCATGTAATGAGTTCTCGTGAGTCGCTTTTATTTTACACGATTTTCAGCCATTGTTTTTGCCGATTTTTTTAAATTTATCCGTAGTTACTGTTGTTTAAAAAAATCCAATACGTACGCTGACACTGACAGGACAACAGCTGCGCTTGACTGACATTACAAACATTGCAAATCAACAAATCAGCGACATGTCAGCGCATCCTGTTTGCTTTGTTGCTCTCGCTATTTTTCCGGGTTGCGCTTTTGAGCTATGACCTCGAAATGAGTTTAAAATTGCGTTTTTAATTGAAATTTGATAAGCAAGGCTGTAAATCATATATCAAATCGCATATCAGCGATTTAAGCCTACCGTTGGGAACTGCAGATTATGTGGACTTTCAGTGTATTACTAAATGCATCCAGCTCCAAACTTGTATACAACTTCACACAAAGGGTATAGGAGAGAATGTGCGATATATGCTCCAATATTTTGTCTCTTTTTCAAACTTTTTTTCTCTAATTATACCCTGTACACAAAGTGTAGGAGGGTATTATAGGTTTGTGTAATGTAGGTAAAAGGCAGAAGGAGGCTTGGCAGACTATATGTTACTTGGACAAAAATAATCAGGAGCAATAGCCGAGTCGAGTTTGTCGAATCAAGTCAATATCTTACCCCCTTTCCCTGTAACAGATCTTTGCGGTTTCCAGCCGCACCGTTGAATCTATCAACTCGAAACTCAACAGAGATTAGTGCTTATGTGCATCTATGTTGTAAAAATGATCGCAATCGGGTAAATACCATAAAAGTTATAGACAAAAATGTGCTGATTTCACCCCCCTTTGCCAATAAGCTGCTTCAAATTTCAACTACCTGTAGATATTGATACATATGATCTAGAGTAACAAAATTTGCCGTGGAGTCTCGTGTGAGCCAAATCATTAAAACTGTATTCAATTTTTGTCAATAGAAGCTCCCCGATTTAACTTTATTAATGTGATTTTTGATTTTTGATCTATATTTCAAAATTCTGGAGTTATGCGCACAAAAGTAAATTTTGCCCCATAATAACCAACTTCCCTATAGAAAAACTTGTCATATCGATCTTTCATAAGAGACATAAAAGGGGACACTGCCGTTCCCATTCTACCGTATTTAGTGTTTGTACGGGGTATTCCACTGTCGGGCCCCGTTCCGACTGTCTGCATCAAATTTTCTTTATTTAGATTTGCGAGAAAAGGAAAAGAAAATTATGCTAATCAAGTCGATTCTGGACATCTTGATATGGCGCAAACACCTCTCACTAACACATACCCACACATACAATGGCAAATAAATACAAATACACAACTCGTGCTCAAAGTTTGCTCATTATGATTATTACTTTGCAAATTATAAGCAATGATTGGATGGTATGGAGGAGATTGCTTGACAGTGAAAAATCAAAGCACACGGCAGAGCTATCAAAGTCAACTTCATTATCGATTAATGTGTAACAGAAGGCAGAGCCAATGACATCGACAAGGACTAAGGACTGCTGCTGGTGTTAGGAACGTTCAGTAAGCAAGCAAAATGCATATTTAAGCAATGCTGCCATAGGCGCTTGTAATGCCGGAGTCACCCTCCTCCGGGTGAGATACGGCAGCCTCATAACAAAACCGGCACTGCTGCTGCCTAAAACAAATATAGAGAATAATAATTTGCCAATACACAAAGTTCATGCTGGTGATGGCAAAGAGCAAAATACCAACTGGAGGACTCAACATTAACACATCATGCTGTTGACAGCAGCTAAACAGCAACAACAAGAGCAACAAAAGCTACTACAACTACAACAACAAAATGGAACAAAATGGAAAACAGAAGCTAAAGAAGTTGCTTTGGAAGTCCTAGGGATACTAAACGGGCGGTATCTAGCGCATAATTTGCTGTCTAATCTCAACTAATCGACGACATTTGCAATAATATGAAAAATGAAAGAAGGAAGGAAAAAAAATGACGCTTTCGTCGTTGCTGCCACAGTTACTGTCACTGTACAGTGGGTCCAAATTCATTTGTTTGGACTTCAATTGTAATAATAATTTAAGCAAATGCATGCTTGGTTTGAATTGGATAAACATGCTTAACAAAAGTGGATCCGACTTTGCCTCTAATTTTATAATAACTATATTTTTATGATATCGCACATTTGAAATCGCAACGTATAATCAAAAAGTGAACACAGATTTTTATGTACTATATCGAAAACGCAATAGCTAAATACAAATGTAATTTTACCTGTAATATGAAACTACAAAAGATCAAAAATATCAATGGCAGTCAGATTTACAATTTGGGCGTCCAAGATCAAAACAGATCAAAAATGTCACAAAGCAAGATAATAGAAATCGATTCAAACTTTTTCTCAGGCTGGGAATATGCAGAAATGCTCACAAACTGTTACCTTGCGCATTAGAGGAATTTGTACTTATTAATTATATGCAGCAACATAAGTAAAATAACTAAACTGGAAACAGTCTAAGAGGTGTCCGACTGTGGAATATCCTGTACTCCATTCCATTTTAAAGTATTAAACTCCGCTTTGATAAAATAGAAATTAAAGTATCTATGTTTGCGTCTCTTTGAGAGTACGCTGCAGGAAAGTATACTAGTTCGGAACCACTTTTCAACCAGAAAAAAGGATGAGATTATGGTAAATTTCTAGTATTTTTGTTTGACGTCAAGTGGTATGTTTAACACAGGAATGTCATCGGAACTGGCTGCGAGTGATGTGGGACTAGTAAATGGGAAATGGTTGCCTACCAGTTGGGGGTGTACTTACGCTATGAAATCATACTACTACGGTACAACTTTTTAACCAGAAAAAGGGGATGTAAACACAGGGATGTCATAGGAACTGGTTTGCGAGTGGTTAACACTAAATACTACCAGCATTTATTTCGCACAACTTCGCACTTAACACTAATATCTAGTGACGCATATTTTTTGCAGCAATATATGTTTTTTTTCTTGTGTATACACAAATTTCTTCAATTTACACAAACAACAAACAACCGGCAAAGAGCTAAAAAATCATATTTTGAGACTCTTTCAGAGAAATTGAGAGAACAAGCTTTCCGAAACCGTTTTTCCTATCCCACCACAATTCTTTTTTGAACCAGTCCGCTACTACTTGACTACAACTACAATTACAACTTAGTTGAAGCAGTTACTAGTAGACCATTTCCTGCAGGGTAATTTCCAACTAGAAATGTTATTAATTTGGCTGCAAAAATTACTTTTGTTTTCAAATCAATCAACTGGAGTTGGCGTAAAAAGCTAAGCCGATAGCTAAATGTCAACCCAGTTCTTATGGTGGGGTTCACACGAGCCTTCGCACCTTTAGTGACTTTAGTTTATTTATTAACATACATATTTACTTGCAGTTTATTGGCGAAGGAGTTGAAATGAGTATATTTTTTTAACTATACCTTCATAACTCTCTCTTAACAACCGAATGCGATGCAAGAGCAAGGGGGAATGGCGGCAGATAGCTCATATGGTCTCTGACATACGATACGATCCTTTCAATTGGTACTGAGTTGGGACTCTTGAATTATGTGATTGTAGGAAATTCTCCGCAGTGATAATTGCACCTTTAAAACAACAAACTTCATATTTTGTGTGCCCTGGAATTTGAAGTTGTAATCGAATATACTGATATAATGTATACTGTTTGGTACCAGTGTGCGCAGAAGATGACGATGATGATTACGATGAAGATATAAAAAACAATGAGAATAGCCTACAACGGCGCAAAACTTTTGCTTCCAAAACTTTTCCGCAGCCAAGTTAAAAGTTTTGCATAGCCTCCGGCATAACTGTAAGCCGTTGTATGTCCGTGTATATCTCTGTGTGCGCGTCTATTATTGCTGACTGTTGTGTGCTCTATCAGCGTAAAATACTTGTCGCTGTTTTGGCGTAAATATCATATTTGTATTATAATTTTCGTTGGGCAGGAAAATTCAGAATTCGCACAGCAAATTAGTTAATGAGTTTGCGGAGCTAAAGTTCTGAATAAGTCAGTTGTTTAATTAATACATTGCAAACGCACACATATTAATTATCAAATACAGGTATGTACAATACTATACAATAATTTTGGACAATAAAACAAAAGTTTTCGATAGGAAACGGTTTTAAAGCTTTTCAAATTATAATCTATACTAGCTATAATATATGCATACTTTTTGGGCTCAACAAGTCTCTAAGTGATAATAAGGAAATACCTTGGGATCAGCAATCATACCCAAATGATCTTATCTTTTGAATGATCACTAAATTTGGTGATAAAGATTACTGCATTCAGGTAGAAATTATCACTGATCAATTTTCAGTGAAATACATCGAACACTTTTGGCAAACAAATGTTTGTATACCATATAGAGTTGACCATCATTCCGATTTTTCCAAAAAAAAAAAACAGCAGACGATTTGCTTCGAAATGCTTTGTCTACGATTAACACTACGCATTAAATTTGACTTCACTAAAATGCCCATGGCAAAAGCATACCTTTTCCGGTAAATTTTGTGTCGCTTAATTCGAATCCGGAAACCATTTTGACTTTTCTAGCATTGTCTGCGAATTATCGCTATTTCAAAATATTCTATATTACGAGAGTTGCAAAGTCAACAGATCTCTTATATCTTGGGAACCTTTCTACCAATCGATATGATATGTACGTAGATTTTAAGGTTATTAAAGAAAGTTCTCTTTAAAGTGTCGAACAGGATTTTCAAACTTTCATTAGCAAGCATTCAAATTTCTTTCGCTTTACATTATTTATTTCTAATAACTTTTATAGTTTATGTTTAGTTTATTATATATGTTTCCTTCTCCGTATCAAGTCTCTTTACCTAACCAAACTATTGTTCCACCTATTTTACTCTCAAATACCTCCAATCCCATCGCTTCCCACATGAGTTCTTCTCCCTTAGCGCCTTCCAATATTTCTCCCAAACGTAAAGCTACCCTCAGAGTAGTCGCCCAGCAAAGTAATTTTTGTGTCTCGACTTGCGGCTGACTTTACTTGTGAAGACATATAGGCGTATTTATGCCTCAATGGAAACAAAGCTAGTTTTACTATTGAGAAGTTCAAGATTACGACAGATCATGCGTTGCAAAATTTTTGCCACCGCATATGATTGCTTACGAGTTTAAGCCTCTTTCTAAACCCCTACCGTCTCCTGTAGTTTTGCCGTTACCTTCTACCTCTACGTCAACCTCTTCCAGCTTCCCAAAAAACTAGTTGCTAGAAACTCCAAAACCGTTTCAGGATTCAAAATCATCGACACCAAATTTACCAGAAAAGGTATGTTTGTAGTATAACTTTTGTTACAATTGGCTCATCTTTGTAGTCCAACAGTCGTTGGCTGCTAATTTTCGCGCCCATATGCACACTTATGTGTGTTCCTTCAACTTTTTTTTTTATTATGCGGAATGCAAGGCGTTTTTAATGCAATATTGAACTGGTCAAACAGAAGGCCATTTGACAATCTTTTCCGGTTATAGTTAACAGCAAAAGTGCTCTACGAAATTCATCGATAAGCCAACGATTTACGACTGTGAAGGTACGTAGCAATTTACATGCAATAACTACGATTCAGTAACATGTCGTTTTTGATCTGAAAAAACCCCCATTAAACATAATCGTTATACAAAAAAAAGCACCAACATATGTTCACTTTCAAGTCATGTTATTGACATTTTAATAAATTTTAATATAACTCAAAAGTGATAGTAATTACATATAAAAAGAGTAATTGAATTTTATACTGCTGGAAGCTTAAAGTATATGTATGTTCCAAAAAATTGTTTATTACAGCTGTCGATTTGGTGTGACTTATTTGGTATATCCATGGCAATCTGTAAAATTAAGCAGACAAACAACAAAGGAAGTGGCTTAACGTCCTCCAAGTCCTCGATACTCATGATAACGCCAAGGCGCATGCATAAGTAGCTTAAAACCAGTGCTCGGCACACACTGGAAGCTAATAACTCGCTAAGTCCACTTGGCAGCGCAGTCAATAAGATGCATACATACTCACGTATGAACAGGAAGTACTCATGACACACACACACACATACTTATATATATTCGTACTTGTTGCCACCTAGCCATAAGCTGTCAAACGGAAATGCCATAATGTTGAATAATACGAGTACGTATTAAAAAAAACAGGTGAGTAGCTTACGACAGTAAACATTTGAGAAAGCTGCACTCTGGGAGCTCCGACTATTAGGTACGCTTTACCGGAGCCTTCATTAAACTCTCTGTGAAGTCTGTAGTTAGGTCTTATCTAACAACCTAAGTCATTTGTCTCGAGTATATGGATGCCTAGCATTAAATGCTCCAAAACAATTTTAACGAGCTCCTTAAAGTTCAAGAAAAGCACACCGCGTTTCTTTTAAAACAGGCAACAAAAGCACTGCATGCTTTAAAACTAACTAAAAAACTCTGTAGTTATCGACTATCGTTGCCTTAACGGTTTCTGTCGATGATGCAGAGAACTAAAATACGTGTTTTTTCTGGTAAGGTAGCCATTATTATTACGTTAACAAATTACACTCTTAATATAAGAGGTTGTATTCAAATCGAACTTTTAAACTTTCCTCTCTTAGTACGCAAAATTTCAATTAAAATGGATTATTAGCTTTACTAATTTTATACATAGAAAATTTTGTGATAATTCATTTTATTTACTTGAGCTTATTAAAAGTGTAGTACTTAATGCCTTTTATAAATATATTCCTTGGAAGCAAGTAATGAAGCAGCAGGTGTACTTACTTATATACTCATATTTAATGCGATACAGAACTCAGCTTGTTTCACTTTTCCTCTTTTGAATCGCCGTTATAATGATTTTCAAACTAAGGTTCCGATATGGATTCGGCAAATTCTTAAGAACGGTAGACGAAAGGCTAATGAGATGGTATAACGATAGTTGATTTTCCGGTCTGTTTGCTAGGGAACCACTATCACTTCAGCATAGTTCTATTGAGTTGGGTAGTGGTCTAGTTTAAGCATAAGCACTATACACAAATGTCAAAAATCGAATGCATACCCCATAGTTGGGCCATTAATTTTGTCGAACCCTGTTGATCTTTTATTACTTATACGCCTAATTACGGTTCTCTACGCGAACCCGACAAATGGACTGGACATTCTATCTGAGCATCGCTTATATCGCTTCACTGATACAGAGTATGCATGCTTGTCATCAGACCTAAGACACTGTTCATTGCACGTTTAATATGTTTTGTTGATCTCTATAAATTACTGTCTTAATTGTAAGAATGAGGATCTATATTTTGAAGATATTCAGCCATCGTTTAAAGTCAGATGCGGCCTTATTAAAACGTCTTTTATCAGCAGGACTTTCTGCCTTTTTCTGCCGATTCCTTTTATTCTGTATTTGAGCTCAGTTGAAAGGAAGAATTGCCTTGATCGTTGATGGTTAACTGCAGGTTCTTGTTAAAATCTCTACAGGCAGACAGAGAGTTGAACAGATATTATTGTATACGCATTCATTTTGCTCCCTTCCCTTAGGTTTTGCCAATCTTGTTGGCATTGAAATTACCGCCCACAACAAACTTCAATCCGAATCTTCTAGGTATTTTGACAGAGAATCTTGGCGGAAGGTAAATTGCTGATATTGTTACATCCAAATGCACATCCATTAGCTTGATATGTGATGCCTTTACCAATAAATCCTTTCAGGTATCGCATCACATTCTTCACAGCAACGCAGTTGCAGTTGGCTTTCACTGGATTCGATGAGAACCGGTTAAACAAATTTATAGCGAAGCTTAGGCTAAAAATGAGGGCAATGCTCCTGATAAACAGCTGCTCACCGTAGAATTCATATTACAAATATGTGCCTGTGACCTTTGCTGTGACCTTCCGAGAACCGAAAAAAAGTTAGCATATGCAATATATAAAAGGTCATATATACTCGCTTTAAGTAAGCAGAAGCTAAGTATACCCTTTCGTCCTTTAGAGTAAAGTGCAGAAACATTTGTAACATGTAGAATGTTAATTACGGTAAAGCTCAGTGCGAAAACAAAAAAATATAGCATACATTTAAGCGCCAACTAGTCAAGCTGTCGCTGCTTGTTGCCGCCCGAGAGTGCATTAAAATTAACTCAGTTTATCCATCCATTAAACTAATTAACAGCAAATTTGCATGGATCGTAAATAATCCCTCCGCAGAAGCTGCTACCACGGCAACAGGACGATGGAATAGCGTGAAGTTGTTGCAGCCGCAGGCGGGGATAGCAACAAATGATGCTAAGGTTACACCCAACCGATCACATATGCGACGTGCAGTTGGTAATGTGGCGCTTCAATACGGTCAGCGAAGGCCTTCGCTGTGTTGCAGAGATTTTAATTAGAAAATTCCAGGAATACATAAAAACCTGCACCAAGTGGCTGCCAAGGTGGGCAAAATGCCAGCCAACTAAACGAAAGCTGCCTGGCTGCCATCATCCATTCCTTCTTGCTTCCCTGGAGCAGTTGGCAATGGCAACGGCAACGGATTTGTCTTTCACTTTTAACACGCTTTAAATCCTCATCCGCTTTGTTATTGCCCTGCCTTTCGAGCGTATTTGGTTTTTGCATTGCAATTAGCAAGTGTAACACTAATTTCAAATGGAAATAAAACTGTGTAACTGTAGTTGCGACTGTAAATGAAACTAAAACAGTTATACGGCAATACGGCGGGCAGTTTAAGCGCGCTTAATGCTCCGCAATTAGCCAGCTGTTTGTGCTGTTTAAGCCACATCAAAACGGTTTCGATGTGGCACGCACTTGCGCTCTCTTTTGCTCCCTCTAGCTCTCCCCTTTCCTCTTTAACAATCAGCTAATTGGTTAGCCAAAGCTGCATAAGCGTGAGAAAAACGATAATGAAACCAATCCCCTTGCAACATCACCTGATGCTAAGCTTATTTAGGTGTTATTTCTTTGAAATACTTGCAGGGGTTGCTTTCAAGTTGCAGAGTTGTTGATTTACTCATTAAAAAACAACAAATGTCGGCTTAAACAACGTCAAGTTCTTGTGTAAACATTCTGAGCAAATGCCGTACGCCAGGTGGCGCTTGTTTGCGGAACGCGGCGTGCGATCAATGCAGCTATAGCTCACGGCTTTACAGTGGTTCCAAAACGGTTTTGCACCAACAAACGTAACGTAAAGATATGGTACGCTTTTAAAACTATCAAAGAATAACGCTGTTTGATTTTACTTTACCTTTTTAATGTCATGCTGAAAAGACCAAACTATAAATATACTTTAAAAATACTTCATAATATAGTATAGCACTAAGAAATAGACGATTCTTCGCCCTTAACTGTTCCAATAATTTTATGTAAAATTCTATTGTGAAAGTTGGAAGTTGTAACAGTAAAGTTTAATTACCTCTTCGTGATGATACCAGAAGATATACGCTGGCGGTTCGGGACTGAACTTTACAGTGCAAGTGAGATTTATGGTGCTCCCTTTATCAACGTGAAGGTCAGGTCCGCCAAGTATGGTAGCCGTTGGCACTGTCAACACACAAGGCAAGGCAAGGCAAGGAAGGTACCGAAAAAAAAGTATATAGAAAAAATGTGGTGAAAAAACGCTGTAAAAACGCCAAAATGTAAAGCAGGCAAAAGGCAAGGCTAGCTTTTTGAGGCGTGCACAAGGGCGTGGCATGATGGCAGGCACGTCGTCTAGGTAGCAGACAGGCTGCAGGCCCAGTTGCTGCCGTAGAATAATAAACTACGAGATAAAATGGAATTATTGTCGTATAAAAACCAAGTTCTGCTCCACGCAACTTGACTGCTCCATACCGACACTCTCGCTCTTCATTTTGCTACGCTCTGTCATCGTTGACGTGGACTTTGCTTTGGCCATGCGTGCCACTCCTTTAAGCCCCAACTCTCTTACGTCCTTGTTTCCGGTTGTAGTTTTTGTTGATGCTTTTGCTGTATGTGTAATTTATTTTCTCAACAAAGGCAACAACTTGTATGTGTGTTCTTATATTTGCGACTAATGCTGTATTTCTTATGCTGAGTTACTTCGTGGGTATAAATGTGCGTGGGACACTCACCAACAACATTCAAAAGTACGAAATAACTGCGCACCGGCTGCGTGGATATCTGACATTCATACATGCCGGCATCGCGCTTCTGGGCCCACTTTATCTGCAACGTCCAGTCATCGGTATCCTGATGATGTGTAGCCTGGAAGCGCTGATCTGATGTGTACGTGTAGGAGCCAACTGTGAGTATGTGTATATCACGATGACGAATCCAGGATACCTGCAAATAGCAATGTCCAACTACATGTCAATCGTGCATATAAATACAGATACAGATACAGAGAGTGCTATATATTCCAATAGTGGACTCAGAAAATGGCGTGACATTAAAAATGCAACAATTGAAAAATAAATTGCCGACAGAATGCCATCAAAATCGAGGCAACAACACTGATAAGCCCAACAACAACTGCAGTAGAGTGTTGGCGACAGGGGGCAGCGAGGGAGAGAGATAGTGAGAGCAATGGGAAGCCTGTCTCCAGGGCTTATGCGTACACTGATTAATTTTCTTGCATTCTTAATGCTGACATATAACGGTAACGGTAACTTACGGCCAACAGCAGCTGACAATCATTAATGTGCCCAGACATGCTCAAAAAAAAAACACAAAAAAGCTAAGAGAAGCGTTAGTTTGACTGAAGAGTTTTTGAAAAGCGTTGAAAATATTTTGAGTTTAACATGATTTTGCTCAAGTTAAATAACAAAGTCAAATCTCTGTAGGATAAAAACTTTATCCTTCACTGGCTTTGCTGGCTTGTGGTTAGTTGTTGTTTTAGCTTTACTTAATTATAATGAAACTTTTTAAGTAGGTGGCACACATGCATTTCGACTTATAACTTTCAATTCTCCCGCATACACAAACTGTGTGTTTCTGTCATGCAAATGTGTGTGTTTATGTGAGTGTATGAATGTGCGTCAAATGCTAATGCAAAAATATTGTACTTAGCTCTATACTTTAAAATTTCAAATGCAAGTGCGAATTCAGCTTGAATATTTTAAAAAACTTGGGTGCATATTTTTCATTTTCTGGTTTTACTCTATTATTGTTTTACTCTCACACACATAACAGCCGTCCAGGACATGCGATGTATAGGACAAGGCTGCATTGAGAAAACAGACTGCGCCATATACAACAGCGGCCATGTGGAGCAGCGCGAATTCGGGTGCGGATTTATTGTTGGCCGGAGACTACGCAACCGAGTCTCCCGGTTCACCCCAGTGAATGAAAGGCTGGCAACAATCCGCATCAATGCCAAATTCCTTAATATCAGCCTGATTTGTGCGCACCCTCCGACGGAGGGCAAGGACGATGCGACCAAGGATGCGTTGTATGATAGACTTGAGTCTGTCTATGACCGCTGCCCAGCCCATGATATGAAAATCATGCTAGGCGATTTTAAATGAAAGGTTGGAAGAGAACGCATATTTGGTCCTACTGTCGAACAATTCAGCCTTCACGAGACCACCTCGAATAACGGTCTCAGGGTAATTGACTTCTTCTGTAGTACTAGATTTTAGAATCCCGATATCCACAAGGCTGTATGGCTGTCCCCTGATCAAACTATAGCAAAGAACGTACGATCTAGTGCACAGCGAAAGCTGGACATCACAAAGCTGCAATCACAGCAGACTGCTGAGGCCTTTTCCGCTCATCTCTCTGAGCAACTCACTCAACCTCCCCCAGAACCTGCTAGCGCCGAGGGACTCTGGAAGCATATATATTCCACTTCTTGCGTTCCGCCACGGAGAACGTCCTTGGTTTCCAACGCCCACTGCCGAGGAACCAATGGTACGATCAGGAGTGTCGCAAAGCCACTGCAGTCAAGAATGCCGCCTATAGAAGGACTCTACAGTCGGCAGGAAGGACGTTAGGAAGTTCTTCCAAAAATCCAAGCGTCTGGCTGAAGGATTTAGTACCGGAGCGTCGGTAGTGGATGCACAGGGTGCACTGAGGTTATGGAGGGAACACTTCTCTGGCTTGCTATCTGGCGATGATGAAAATAATGCCGCCCCCGGAGTTAGCTTCCCGACGTCCCCAATTATAGATGACGGCGTGAATATACCGCCGCCTAGCTATGACGAAGTCAGGGTCGCAATCAAGCGGCTTAAGAACAACAAAGCAGCTGGCGCAGATGACCTGCCTGCTGAGCTGTTCAAGGCTGGAGGCAATGAGCTGATAAGGTGCATGCACCAGCTCTTTTGCAAAATATGGCTAGAAGAGAGCATGCCCGATGATTGGGACCTTGTTGTCCTCTGCCCTGTTCTCAAGAAGGGTGACCCCACGGTGTGCGCCAACTACCGTGGTATCAGACTCCTTTCTATTGCATATAAGGCCCTATCGAGCGTACTGTGTGAAAGGCTAAAACCGTTTGCGAAAGAACTGATCGGACCTTATCAGTGTGGCTTTAGGCCCGGTAAGTCCACCATAGACCAGATATTCACACTACGCCAAATCCTGGAAAAGACCCACGAAAAACAAGTTGACACCCATCATCTCTTTGTTGATTATAAAGCAGCTTTTGATAGCCCGTTGAGGGATTGCGTATATGCCGCACTGTCTGAGTTTGGTATCCCTGCAAAGTTGGTACGATTATGCAGAATGACGTTGAGCAACACGCGCAGCTCCGTCAAGGTAGGGAAGAGCTTCTCCGACCCCTTTGATACCAAGCGAGGCTTCAGACAATTCGATGCCCTCTCCTGCAACCTCTTCAACTTTGTGATGGAGAGTGTGTGGCGTAAGGCCGAAGTAAATAGAAACTGGACTATGTTTATATAAGAGTTTCCAGTTGCTTGCATACGCAGATGATATCGATATCATTGGTCGTACAAAGCGAGCAGTTACTGGAGCCTTTGCGGCTTTTGAAAAAGAATCTGCTAGGGTGGGTTTGGTTGTTAATAAGAACAAGACAAAGTATATGTTTTCTTCGAGTAGAGAGACACAGCGGTTGGATTCTCAGACTGATGTTTAAAACTATACTTTTGATGTTGTCAAGGACTTCGTCTACATTGGCACCACCCTCACGATGAAGAACGATGTCAGCATGGAGATCAAGCGGAGAATCACTCTTGCCAATAGGTATTACTTTGGTCTCAGTAGGCAAATGAGTAGTAGAGACCACTCCCGCCAGACTCTATAAGACGCTCATCCTTCCCGTTTTGCTTTATGGCGCTGAAGCATGGGTGATGTCGCAGTCTGATGAAAATGCCCTAGGAGTGTTTGAGCGGAAAGTACTCTGTAAGATCTTTGGCCCTCTACGCTATGGCAATGACTACCGCATACGATGGAACGACGAACTCTATGAGCTCTACGACGACATTGACATAGTTAAGCAAATTAAGATCCAGCGGCTCCGCTGGCTAGGTCATGTTGAGCGTATACATAAAGAAGCTCCTGTGACAAGGGCAATGCGGTTGTCGAAGGGAAGCGACGAAAGGGCACACCATGTCTCCGTTGCAAGGACCAGGTAGAGAGTACGCTGGCTACCTTTGGTATTACCAATTGGAAAAGGCTCGCGCAAAGCAGAGACGCCTGGAGGAGAACTTTACACCAGGCCGTAACCCGGTAACGGGTTGATATGGCGAGTTAACCCTTTCAGGACCGTTATTGCCTATAGGCAACATTGCTTTCCAGTGCCAAAAAACCCGATACGTAGAATTTTTTGGGAATTTGTTTTGATTTTGTCTGATTGTTTGATAATTTTTGTGTATTCTTATGTATTTACAATTTATTCGCTTTTGGAAAGTTTCGGGTGTGGACGATGTTTTTGTTGCGAAATCACATGCCGTTGTAAAAACCAATTTTTCAGATTACCAAAAAAAATCTTATAAATTGATCAAAAAAGGAAAGTTACTTGATAAAATGGAAAGTAAGTAAGAGTCATAGCTCATTTGCTCAAATAAATCATAGGGGGAGATAGAGAGAGACAGAAAGAGAAATCGGAAATGCTAAATGATTTTGAATTAAAAAATGTATGGATCTAAATTTGCAGTAGGGAACCGACTGCGGTGTTACCACTATTAATGTCCAAGCATAAATTCGGTATGGTATGGATTACTTCGCTATAACGCAACGTCTTCAGGTGAAACCTATACCATTCGAAATATAAAATGCTTGCGGTTTTCAGAATAGAAGTTTCAACTGGATACGTTGCATTTAAAT
The DNA here is from genome assembly GCA_035041775.1 of Chymomyza caudatula. Taxonomy (NCBI): domain Eukaryota; kingdom Metazoa; phylum Arthropoda; class Insecta; order Diptera; family Drosophilidae; genus Chymomyza; species Chymomyza caudatula. The sequence continues at coordinate 2,776,784 of JAWNKW010000113.1, read as the reverse complement.
AAGGTTGAAATTGATTTTAAAAATTATTAACTAGTGTTTATTGATTTTTAATTTAATTTAAGCTCTGAGAGTGGGACATGAGCAGAAAATCACACTCATCCATGGTGGAATACAACTAACTCGAATTTACTATATTTTTATATAGCTACCAATGGTTACTTGCAATTTGTAATTGCATCGCAACTAGAGAATAAATAAATAAATATATTTTTATATATTGCTAAGTTTTTATTATGTCTGAAAAAATCGACATTAAAGGAAATTGTTGATTTATCAGTGAAGTGACGCTACCTATACACACATAGTATAACAGTATTTGTAAATTTCTTTATATTTTTTAATTAAATCGTCGAATATCGACGTCAGGGCGAAACATAGTATCGTTAATTATATAGTATCTTAAAAAATACTAAAAGAACTGCCGAGCTTTGCTTTCTTAGTAAGAAGAGATGCTCAGCTGTTGTTGGAGCCACTACAGGACCCTGCCTAGTTGGTGTCCCTCAGCCAGGCTTCTTGAGCCCTACAATGATCTCTGCTGAAGCTGCGGAATTGAGGTAGAAGAAGAAACAGCTGACCAAAAGACGGCTCAGGCAACAGGGTAGATACTTCTTAAACAGCCTATCAGAGCTATCGAAAATAAGCCCTAAGCGGATAGCAGACCTCTTATCAGCATCTGATTGACCCACATCGACATGAATCGATAAACTTGCTCTTTCCCAGGAAAATGAGCATCTTATGATAAAATTGTGTTGCTCTAATACTTATAATCTCTGAGTAACACGTTACAACACCGACAAACAGAAAGACATACGGACATGGCTATATCGACTCGACTATTGCTCTTGATATTTTTTGCCCATGGTTTGCCACGCCTCCTTCTGCCTGTTACAGTTTGTGTACAGAGTACAAAGAGCCACTTCATTCATCTGTTGATTCGAATGAAATCTATACACTGCCTTCGACAAGTAAACAAGCAACAGATGGTAAAAATTCGGTTTTTTTATTATTATTGTGCAAGAATATGAAGGTAAATATTAGTCACTGCTGGATTTGCGGGATAATATGGAGGTTCAACCAGAAAACGGTTTTATGCTTATAGAGTTGTTCTGCGAAGACAAAACTGAGAAAGGGATTTACATATATGGCATATCAGTGCAGCTAAACAACAATTTTAAACAATTTGTTATTCTGAGCGTACTTTTGTAATTTGTACCGCCAAATTGTTAAGCCTATTTTTTAAACTGTCCATTTTTAGTTCGAACGCACAACGGATTCCATAAAGTATGCACAGAAACTTCCATAATTGAAGAGGGATTCGATTTTAACATGCTCCACTACCGGACCTTTTGTTCCACACAGGACACTACCTAGTTCGCCTATATGCATTTAATTATTGATTGCAGAATTTTGTTGCATACAATTTATACCAACGATAAGTGCACTGCAATCTCTAAGCTAAAATATACATAATTGCATGATATAAAATTGAATGAAAACAAAATTGTAAAACACAAAACACGTTAAATAAACATTTTACTTTACAAATTAAAGTATAATTAACAAGTGCACGCTGAGCGAACATCATGTGGCGTATACGCCCCGTATAACGACAAGGGTCACACCCTGGCATATTAGCAGCAACGCCTCTAGAGCATTCCCAACTCTAGTGGAAACAGAAACACATATACATACAGACACAAAAAGCTAGCCTTTGGTGCAGCTGCAGTTGGTTGAAGTTGCATAACACACTTGAGAGCGGAAATGGAATGGGTTGAGGGAAAGGGAGAGTGAAGCGGGAAGAGTTGCGTAACTTGTGACTACGCCAAGTGCTGTTGACGCAAATTGTTTAAATAATTTTGCGCTCAAATGCAATTCCAAGTGCAAGGCTTGGCTGCGGTTGACGCACCCACAAACCAACAACAGAAAGCGGTACGTAAAAGCCCGGAAAACACGAAAATGGAATACTCTGCAAAGTTAATCGATTTAGATCTCTAAATCCCTATAATGGATACCTTTGAATCAGTGTCTGAACAAAGCTGAACTTCTAACATTACTGGGAATACTGCAAGGGTGTCCATAAGAAGTTTTACCCCTGCCTACGGCTATATGCCCCGAAGAAAAGACCCCAACTTAAAGTTAAACTGATGATGAAGACGGGTAAAAAAACAATTGGAAGAACTTTTCGTACCTTATTTATTGTTCTGTGGGTATGTAAAAGCTGCACAGTGTGCACTGAGGTTGTAGAGTTCCCTCTCTTCTCTGGCTTACTATCTGGCGATGATGAGGATAATGTCGCTTCCGGAGTTAACTTCCCGAAGCCCTCAATCATAGATCATATCGAAGCATAGCTATGACGAAGTCAGGGTTGCAGTCAAGTGGCTCAAGTTGGTAAGGCTTATGCACCAGCTCTTTTGCAGTATCAGAGATGAGAGAATGTCCGATGTTTGGAACCTTTGTGTCCTTTTCCCTGTCCTCAAGGAGGGTTACCTCACGGTGTACGCTAACTATCATGTTTTGATCCTTCTTCCTATCGCGTGTAAGGCCCTCTCGAGCGTATTGTGTGAAACACTAAAGCCGTTTGCGTAAGAACTGATGGGATCTTATCAGTGCAGTCTTAGGCCTGGTAAGTCCACCATTGACCAAATATACACTCTACGCAAAATACTGGAAAAGGATCCCACGAACACCAAATCGACACGCACCATCTCTTTGACGATTTTAAAGCAGGATTTGATAGCCCGTTGAGGGATTGCGTATATGCCGCATTGTCTGAGTTTGGAATCCCTACAAAGTTGGTACGACAATGCAGAATGACGATGAGCAAAACACACAGCTCCCTCAAGATAGGAAAGAGCTTCTCCGAGCCAGTCTGATGAAAATGCCCTTGGAGTGTTTGAGCGGAAAGTACTCCGTAAGATCTATGGCCCTCAATGCATCGGCAACGAAAAGCGCTAAGTAAGGTCATATTGTGCGTATAAATAAAGAAGTTTCTGCGAGAAAGGACGCGACGAAGGGCAGACCAAATCTCCTTTGGAAGAAACAGGTAGAGAGTACAATAGTTAAATTTGGTTGCGCCAATTGAGGACGGTAGATACACCTGGAGGAGAGCATTATATCAGTCCGTAACCCGGTAACTGGCTGTCAAATGTCACAAACATTTACATAAAAGTGATATCACCTTTAAAACCATTTTAAATGTGTAGGGCATACAAAAGGCGCACCCACTTGGCATTTCTACCGCGGAATTTGCTTGGTTAACGCGTGACCGACCCTTTGTTTGGCAAGAAATTAAAATCCATTATACTCGAAAATGCAAGAGGGGCTAGGGTGTTGCCCCTGTGAAAACAGTTACTGCACATTTGTGTCAAGTGGGGCAGGATGTGTTTAAAAAGTTCGTACATACTTGTTCTGGTCGTTGTCCGAGCGACAACTCGGTTAATGAGCCCTGGAATTTGCAAGCGAATAGTACTATATTAGGAAACAAAACCTTCATTAGGTATATACCACGTTCTATATGCTATTTACTATTTCTAATTAATCTTTTTGGGCTACATTTCAGCTAATTATTCATATACTTGTCATGAATATTAAAAAAGTTGGATCCTATTGCTGTCTGCCAAACGCACGCACTGACAGGAAGTTTTTTGGTAGGCTTTCGAGATTCTTGACAATTATACATTTCATTTAACACATGCAAAAAAGAGAGCTAGGAGCAACTTGGCCTGAAATTAAATGTCTCAAAATATGTCAAATAAAAATGCTAGCTAAATGGGCTTCACAGACAAACACACACATACTTTTGACGGTGTTTGTGTATATGTGCTAGAAAAATGAGAGAAGTTTTTGTTTTCGACAAGGAACAACAAGTTTGGGAACAAAAAAAAAGTTGCAGCAGGTTGCCAAGACGTTTAAAACCTTTGGGCCAAGTCGAGTTGGAAAGCAGCTGGATGGAGTACGCAATTAAAGTAGATAAACAAAGGAAACAATAGCAAATAGCAGGGGAAAAACAACAACAACAACAGTTTAAGGATGGGGCAAACACTGTTGACTCAAGTAAAAAGTGGCGCAGCACGTTGGTAATAACAACAACAACAAATTGGGAAAGTTAGCCGACGTTGCTACACTCTGTAAGTAAGTGATTTCCAAAATATTTGAAATAAATGTTCAAGCAAGGTTTTCCAGGCTGGTACAGATTCTGTTGGAATCTGTTTTGAAGACCTTTTCTAAAGATGTTTGCGGAAACTGTCTCCAGCTTTCAATGGAAGGCAAACCAAACGGATGAAATTGGAATAACCTATATTGATGAAGAAGTTTAAGCTGTGTGCCTGTACCAAACTTCATGAAAAACTTATAATACTGAAAGAAGTGGAAGAAAGACTTTTTATAGATTTTGTTTGTTGGGACCGCCGAGCTAATTAAAAAATTTGCAGTCATGCTCAAAAGTTTCATTAGCACATTTTCTTGTATGCTTTGGGAATTACATTTTTTGCAAAGGTATTAGGAAAATCAACAGCGCAAACACATAGCACAAACTATAGCCAAAAGTTAACACTAGTCAAGGGGAGGATCTTAGAGTAATGTGAAAACTTCAAAAAATCAACGCAGCACGTCGAGCAAGCCAGGCACGTGGCTCTCTAGACTGTGTCCAGGTTGGAGCCACTGTCTGTGACAATGGAAAACTTTTAACTTACCGTTTTGTTGGCCAAATTGCGCACACGGCAACTAAGATAGGCTGACTTGCCCATGAGAGCGGTGACATTGCGCGGCGTTGAGGGATCAAAATATGGTTCCATCCACTTGGGATGCGTATACGCAACGGTGGGTGTGGTAGGCAATGCCGTCGTTGTCATATCATCCAACGAATTGTAGCCCTCAATGGGTCCTTGCATACCGCCATTTGTCATATCTGTGAAATAGGAAAATATAAAAAAAAACACGAATGAAATTTCATTGCGGAATGTCGGAAAATTGCAAAAACAGGGAAACACTGCATTTTCACATTCATGCAGTTTAAAAAGTCGCTGACAGACTAAGCAAAAACTGTAACAGCAGCAGCAATAACGAAAAAAGGTAGAACCCTTGTTGTAAGGTTTATGCAGTTTCAAAAATTACAATTTTCTTTGCACCAGATAACATAAATTGCTTAACCAAAACAAAAAAATCTTTTGTATGAATCATTATGACAGTCAATTTTCAAACTGTGATTCGTAATTTTATACGGTGAAAAGGGGCAAGACATTATCAGTTCAATATGTGATACGCGAAAAACAGAATGATTTATTATACAAACTCATATTGATAACAGTTATGCTAAAAAGTTCGTATCGTTTTAAACAACAAACAACAACATAACAAATTATTTTTTTATACAAAATTCGATTACATTATTCAAGATAGTTGTCATCGAGGGTGATACACGGAATAAAGCGAACTTCCAACTTTTCGACACTATTTTTTTTTTTATATAAACAATTTGTCTTTTATATTAGAGCGAGCATTCTCCTCAGGTCTGAGAAAAGTAAAAAGTCGCTGGGTGCTAGATTTGGAGAATACAGTGGTTGCGGAAGCCATTGTTTTCATTGATTTGTGACACTGTGTACTGTCTTGATGAAACAGCACTTTCTTTTTCAAATGGGTCCGTTTTTGCTTGATTTTATTCTTCATTTCTTCAATAAGCTATGTAATAGTCGCTGTTGATGATTTTTCCCTTTTTAAGATAGTCGATGAAAATGATTCCATGCGCTTCCCAAAATATCGACGCCATAATTCTGCTAGCTGACTGTTGGGTCTTCCAACGCTTTGGAATCGATTCATCGCATGCAGTCATCTCGGCTGACTGTCGATTGAACTCCTCATTGAAATGATAGTGCCATGTTCCATCCATTGAAAAATTTGGGCTTATTACTATAGAACAATCAATTTATAGTTGTTTTGGTAGACAGCTTTCGCACATTCAAACATTCATGAATAATATGTCCAACACATTCCTTTGGTATATTTAGTGTCAGCTATCTTGATCAACTTCACTTAACGGCCATCCAAAATAAATTTATGGAGTTTTTTTATGTTTTCGTCCGTAACAACCTCTTTTGGACGTCCACTACGTTCATCGTCTTCGGTGCTCATAGTCCGGACAATACTTATCAAGCCACTTTTTTGTATTAGCAGCATTATTTTTTCAACAAAAAATAGTGTGTCGTTAACACACATAGCAAAAGTTGCTTCACTCAAAATGCTATATCTCACAAATTAATAGTCCGACAGCTTTTACATTTTAACACATATCTTTTGATTGGTTGGTACTAGCTAAACTAGTGATCAAACTGTTACATTCTCTTAAACCCTTGCCAATATTGTTGAATATCTTTCAAGTTTATTGAATAACAACTTATTATGCCAATACGAGGCGAGCAAGATCCAGAACTTAAACGAGCTCACGAAATTATTTCGCATAAACTTGACATCTAAAGCGTCGCTGTTTTGCATATGTGTAACAGTGTGCGGTTTGGAAAAGCGAAAATGTACATTTAAATTCATCAGGCGACATTTTCCCATCATGACTTGACTCAAGCCTAGTTTAGCCTTTGGGTCTGACTTAACAGATGCAGTCAAGCAGACTGTCAAAATCTCTTTTCAAATGCACTCAGCTTCAACGTCAACAGCATCGTTGACAATTTTTTTTTTGGCTGGTTTGCTCTTTAGAAGTCTTATGGATCAGAGCTTGTTCACACAAACTTTGCTCATTAAAAACAGTTTGTGGTCGAAGGTAAGCGGCAAATGCCACCTGAACACTGCGTATCTCTTCATCATTTATAGTCATCTGTTGTCGAGTGTGTCGTTTCTATGAGCCTTTTGTTTCAATTAGAAATGAGTGACGAACAAAACAAAATGCAAATAGTAAGCGAGAGAAAAAGGCGCAGTTGAAATGGAAATGCAAAAGCGAATGCATTTAAAAGCCACTGACAGAACACACACACCCACACACACATAGACAGCCGAATAAATGGACGCATGGCCCAGGCTTGCCCCGCCGCTTCCGCTTCCTGCCCAGACATGGTGAGCACACGGCGGCCATCACAGCCCACAGCAAACAGTAACGGTAACGGCAACAGTGTTGCCAACCTTCAACCGAGTGTTCAAGTGCTTGCGGTTGGCAAGTACAAGTGCACGCACACACACACACACACACACACACAGACACACACACACATACATACATTTACTATGCGCGTGTGTGTGTTTGTGCTTTCTGGCAGAATTGTGTCACCGCTTACATCATGAGGCTGCAGCCCAAAATGCGCAAGCCTCTCACTCTCGCTATGCAAACCGCAAGCAGCTGTGTGTGAGTAACTGTAAGATTGCGTGTGTATGTGTGTGTGTGTGTGTGTGTGTGTGTGTGCGTGGGTTATGCAAAATATTTGCACTCAAATCATATTTCAAGGATTACAACTCGCATTCATTTCAGAAACTGTTTTTCCACATGCACGCCTTGCCAACATAACTTTGGCTTCATTAAACAAAAGGTTGCCACCGCCGCAGGAAGAGCAACCATCAGACCGTTGTAAGCATTTAGTTCTTTGCATGGCAAAAGCATTTTATATACATTTTTAAGATCAATAGATGCAAAAAAGAACCGTTTTCAAATACAGATTTAACTCTGTCCTTTGAGTTTAGCGCATCTCGATAAATATGAGTAAATATAAGTTAAAAAAGTCGGTTTTTTTTTTGGAAATTTTGGAGTTGCAAGATTTGTACACATTCGGTATGGGCTATAGCTAATATTAACCAAATTTGGTCAAATTCCGATTATTAATGTAGATAACATTATCTTTGAACCAGATTTTCATCAACTTCAAAACGTCAAATTATGTTGAAATTTTGCACACTTATCAAGGACTGATGACAACCCAATCCCATTATCCTTGACAGGATCAGCAATACTCTTAAGTAAAGTAATAAATACATGTATTTCATACTTATATAGTAAGCCATCATTTTACTAAATGTGTAGGAATTCGGAAATTTGTTTAGGTAGCTGGTTCCACCGACACAAAACGCAAGTGTCAAGGCTCACAGTGAGGAGAGAACAGAGCAACTCGCTTGAAGTAAATGCGGCAGCTGGCCGCTGAGTATCGAAAATTACAAATCAAAAAAAGAGAGCAGCTAACTTGCATCACACAACAATGATTAAAGAATACAAGGTACTCTTCTGACGTCCCTCACAATGGTATCTTATTTTCCATTCTGCAGTGAACGTCAATGTGGAAGGTTGTTCCGCGCATCCCAGTTAAATATTTTCGAACTTGATTCCAAAATCATGACATTTTTCGTACTGAATTTACATGCTAAAAAGCATCTAATGTATTTTTCAGTAGGAAAGAAGGGTTAAAATAAGTATAAAAAAATGTAGGTGATTTCTCAGTAGGTTGGCTTTAACTTTTTAGTTCTGTTTACCATTCAACCGTGTTTTTTAGTTTTTAAACTACAATATTTTTATTTATTCAAATATCGTTAACGAATAAAGATTACTGCATTTTTTTTTAAGTGAAGTAGAAAAATAATAATTATTTGGTTTTATTTTTTTAATTAAAAAGAAAATAGTTGTCAATCGCTTTCAAAAATAATTTTGGCAATTTATATTAACGAAGGAAGTTATGGATGCTGTTTTTGTGACACCTCCAACCTATGAGTACCTAACTTTAATACTCCCCGTGTGGTAAGCGGGTTAGAGAATACCACCACAGCAGGTCAAAGCTTGTCGTATGAGGCGACTAACAATGACACTGGGTTCTTTCGGGAACAGTAGAGCCACCCCAGGCCTTGAAAGGGTTGTCCGTATGGCCTGGGACCCACCACGTAAAACCACAATTCCAATGAAAGAATGTATTTACATCAGGCCGTAACCTTATAACGGGTTGTTACGGCCAGTTAATAAGAAGTTTAGATCCTTGGAATCGAAAGATAATCTGATCAAACTTGGTAAGAATGTTTGTTTGTATCATTTCATGATACTTATGATAGCCATAATGAATCCCATCTCCGTATCTCAATATATTCAAAGACAAAAAACTCGTATTTTTTTCCGGTGCTATCAAATAATGAAAATTGTCTACAATTGTTTCTACAATCAACCGTTCTTGGGTTTGAATAGATTGGCATTCAAGTTCTACTATTCACACAAGTCGAGCAAATCGGTTTTGTGTATTTTAAATCAATCAGTGACCGGTACAAATGGCCATATGAAATATGCCAGCTGGTCACAATCAAGTGCGCTTAATGCAAAGCGTCTAAGCTAGCATCTTCTCAAGCTCATTGATACCGCTTGCCGTCACGGCATACAAGTGGTCTTACATCCAATGCGCGGTAATATATGTTTAGAGGAATAAGACGTTCTCTTTCTCTGTCATATTGCAACTGCTACCAAGTCAGAATTAGGTCATGAAAATAGAAAAAGCCCAAGAATATTTTAGTGCATATGGGGAAATAAATTTATGGATTAAACATAATCGTATACATTGGCTTAGGTGTTAAAATAACTCAGAATACTTTGGTATCCAGCCTGCCATATGCATATATGCATATGCAGCAACTGTGCTATCATTTATCATATTGTAATATACTATATACTGTTTTCTAATCAAAGCTTTTGGTATTGAAAAAAAAGAAGAAGAAAATAGAAATTTAATTGCTTTAGACTCAGTCTATTGCGATAATTTACGATCCCTGGCAGGCTTTATGTGTTTATATGTATGTAGCTGCTGTATGTGGCTGCCGTAATCACCACGCATGTGGCTGGCCCCAAACCCAATCCAATCCTGGGCCTTTTCCCATTTAAACCCCCCCACACACACACACACACACACACACACACACACACACACACACACACACACACACACACACACACACACACACACACACACACACACACACACAACACACACACACAAACACACACACGCAATGAGTTTGCATACTTGCGCTTAATTTTCGTCGACAGCAGCGTCGAACAATTAAGAAAACTTTTGCAATTTTCACGCTTTTGTTTTGGCATTTTTTGCGTTTCAGGCATGAAAAACGAAGGCATGCCACGCATTCAGCCTTTCAGCTGGCGTCTAAATGATGCGTAATGTGCAACACTTTGAACTCAAGGCTCAATGAATTTCAACGTCGCGCCTCAAAATTAGTGCTCTTGGTGAAATGGTGAGAGTTCTGGCCGCTGTTTGGCGCAAATTGGCAGCTTATGAGCTGAATTTAATTGTCATTTATGGCATTGAATTTGCAGTCAATTTGATTCCGGCTCATTAACGGCATATAATTAAAAATCAACATGGCAAACAACTTGTGCGTATCGTGTGCCCATAATTATGCAATACAAGGATACAAATTGACTGCACGCTCTTTCCGTCACACACGCTCCTATTTATTGCCTGCTAATGCAGAATGATGCGAGGTATTTCCCAATCTCTATTTTATTGCACGTGGGTATTATACTCGTAATTGATGAAGCATTGGTTGGCTCCGTGGGAGTACACTTAGTATGTACCTTCTAGCATGAATAATGATGGCTTTTGGCATTGTCTAAGCGCAAAATCATGACTTGGCTCAAACTCAAACGAACAGTCAGTCAGTAAGAGAAATGACTGGACTGACTGACTATTGTTGTTGTTGTCGTTGTTGTATTACCAACGGCTATCATTGCGCTTGAAGCCTCATTTAGCGAAGACTCACATAATTTGAGGCGTTTTCCTAGGTGCGTTGCGCCACTTGAATATGCATGTGGTGTGGCAGTCGCACTTTCTCACACTGAACCACTCACTCAACCACTCAACCAACACTCACGCTGACTCAGACTCAGACTCAGTTGCTCATTTATTTATTTATGTGAACGGGCGCGGCTTTTGTTGTTGACGATTTTGTGGTATGGAAAGAGTGAGAGAGAGAGTGAATGAGATATAGGGAGAGCCAGTGATGGCTGCCTCTCGGTCTGCTGCGCTGCCATTGTGGCTTGCGTCTTAATTAAGCTTAAATGATGCTGCAAAATTTATTTCATTTCGCACTTGAGAATCTTCCTCACGTGAGTGTTCTGTGTATGTGTTTGTGTGTGTGTCGGCGTATAATTTATCCGAGCAAATTATATGGCACAATATGCTCAGAACAAATTGAAATTGTGGGTAGTACTCGCAGTGTGTGTGCGTATATGGTACGTTTGTATATATATATATATATATATATATATATCATATTTCAACGTGTTACTTTATGTTCATAATTATTTTTAATGCCATTCATTAACCGAGCGAGTCAAGGGATGTTTCGGCAGTCGCTGAGCTCATTTAACTTTTAATTGTCTCTGGATGATTATTGAAATTGTACGTACTTGAGATTCATCAAGCCGGAGGCCTTACACACACGAACATACACTATATCTGCAACAATGATTGACAACATTGTTGTTGTTGTTGTATGCTCATTTGTCGGTCTGTTTGACATTGCAGTCGCCAATGGAACTTTGCCGTCTGCCAAAACATGCGATAAGAAAAGCAAAGCAAAGACAATACCGCATACTCTTACATATTCGTAACGTTACACACTCATACATATATAACACTTACACTGAGAGATTAAAATGAGCAATCCATAACAACAAAATATACGTGATCTATCTTTATACCCTGTACACAACGTGTAAAAGTAAGTTCCGTGGACAAAAATGGTTAGGAACAATATTCGAGTCGATATAGACATGTCCGTCTGTCCGTGTTGAGCCAGCTTTCTCCGACCCATAAGAGTTAGAGCAAAAACATATTACCAAAAGATGCGCATTTTCCCAAGGCTGAGGGAGTTTGTCGAATGAAGTCGATATCTTAAACCATTCCCCCGGGACAGGTTTGGGGGGTTTACAACAGCTCTGTTGAATTTATCAACACGAAACTTCTCACAAATGTTCGTCGTGTTTATGTGCATCTATGTTTAAAAACTAATCGAAATTGGATAAATACATTCAAAGTTAGAGTCAAAAATATGCCAATTTCACCCCCCTCGCCAATAAACTGCTTCAAAATTCGACTACGAACATATCTACGGACACATGCGAGCTGGAGTTACAAAATTTGATGTGGAGACTCGTGTGACCCTAATCGTTAAAACTGCATACACCTTTTTTCAATAGTAAAATATATTGTCACAGACATCACATACGCAATATATTGTCACAGACATCTATAATTATATTTTTGATCTATGTTACAAAATTCAACGACATTGACCCAAGAATACTGGAGTTACGTGTATAAAAGAGATTTTTGCCCCCATATTAGTCAGCTTCCCAATTGGAAAACATGTCAATTGGACCTTCCCAATAGGAAAATGTTTAAAAGAGAAATAAAAGTGGATTCTTCCGTTCCCATTTTACCGTATAGGGTACCGTAGAGTACAGGGTATTCCACTGTCGGGCACCGTCCCGACTGTCTGCATCGAATTTTTCTCATAAACATATTTTACGATTGCATTGAACAAATGAACATTACTGATACTCTTAAAATTCACCTAAATATCTATTCTATTGAAAACCAAAACAAAAAAAAAAACCAATTTGAGTCAATCCTTTTGATAAGATCAAAGAATGCAAAGAACATAACCTTTCCAATAAAGATTGCTCTGATTTCAAATAGGGCCATTGTTTTCCATTTACTTGCATGGTTTCCCATTTTCGCTTTTTGAAACGAATTCGAGAAGTCTACTTCTTAGTTGGCCATACCAACCCTTTAGAAGATTACGGCTGGATGTTCATCGTTCCATCGAATACCTACCCTAAAGTCAGATAAGGACGTGTTTAGGTGTGACTGTTAATGCGCTATGCCATTTATGTAGAAAGAGAGAACAAAAATCCAAACCAGGTTCGTAATGGACTGTGTTTTCGACGCTAATTTTTTTGAGACTACCAAATTGTATAAAACTGTTAAAATAAAAGAAGTCCTCTTAAACTTAATGGGAGAAAAAACTTTGCGATAACATTTAGCGATAAACTTCATATTGCATTAAGGCTTTGAATGGCAATTTGTCATTGTGCGATGAGTCACAGTAAAAACTTGTATACCAGTTTAATCATTTTCCCTAGTTTTATGTGCCATCTTTGTTATAGTGCCCCCGTTTTCCTAAGTGTAGTCAAACACAGTGATATGCATGCATACACGTACTTCTTGTTATGAAATATTCGTAATATTCCATACAAAGTACAAGCAAATGTCGTGTACGTGTTGGTGTGCCTGTCTATATGTGCATGTGTGTGTGTGTGTGTGTGTGTGAGTATGAGTATTTTTGCGTTTGTCGGTGAAAGCCAAAGACATACTAAAGTGAAGTTTATACAAGAAGTTGACTTCATGGCTTATCACCTCTGGCTCCCGGCTTCCTCGGATTGAAGCTTATAATGAAGCATTGTTTGTGCCACAAAGTTTGGCCAAGGATGAAAACAGGCTACAGAAACCAGCAAGAGAGAGCCGAAAGCCATATGCCATCAAAGGAGTTGGCTGGAAAAACTATAGATTAAACTTTTGCATACGATATATGTATGTAGGCAGTGGAGAGTGGAGCTGTTGCCGGAACAAGATATTAAAATAATATTTACAATGGCCAAAGTATTGCACATTATACATGATCTTAGCATAAAACACACACCCACACAACACAGGGCTCCTACAAATTGTAAGCTGGATGCTTGGGGCTGGTCAATGCTTGATTAGAGCTACCAATACAGTTAGCCAACATTGTTGCTGTTTGTTGTCATTGTTGTCATTCCATATTTAACATTGTCGTCTTGATTTTATTAATGATCATCATAGGTTTTACCCTCAATCAGAATATATGTGTAAGTCGATGTGTCTGTGCAATGCCCCTTTTGGCTTTAATGGCCTTTCAAGCCAGGCAGCCTTGTAGATTGCCAGTTCTGGACGCCTATCAGCCGGGCAGGCGGCTACTTCGCTCAGTTGTGGGCTGCCTTTTTTGTGTTGGTCCCTTTTTCATTCAATGGCTCGGAAAAGGGTCATTGTTGGGTGCCCCGGTGCCACTCACTGACAGCCGTAATAACACTTGCCACTGGATTTCGCCAATGTAAAGGCCAGGCCGATAAAAGAAGCATACCAAATACTGCAGAGTTTTAATTGTGTGTGTTAATTTTTGGGTCGCATGCAGTTAGCAAGACAAGGACATGTAAAAAGGGTGGCAAGGACAGGGCAAGGGCGTCTGTCGTACATTTAAATTTATAGTTTTGCCCGCGGGCATGTGTGCGTAAGACTGGTCAGGAGCGCATGGGATGGCAATACTGATGCTGTATAGCGGACTATAAATTTAAAGACCAAATGATTTAAAGTGAGAATTTATGTTGATCGTCTAATGGAGCGCTACAAAGTATGCTATACATTTAATGGTAAGCTGAGCTTTGAATATTCCCATACGCATATTTGAACTGATTTGTATAGTTTTGAATCAGTTGGAATTAGGTAATGCAAATTAGAGTTAAAGTCCTGCTTTTCAAATATAAAATTCATTACCAATTAAATGTGGCACCTAAATGCGGAGCTTTAAGTCGAACATTGCTAACTGTAATAAATTTTGTTCAAAGTATATATCATATATGAATGACAAAACCCACCGATTGAACGGGAGAAACGTAGTGAGCTATCAAAGACAATTCTCTTTTCGAAATAAACGACTCATAAAGATAATAAAAAGATTGATAATATAATATTGTATGATATGTCACTATCGTGAGAGACCAAGAATAGGAAATGAGCTAATTATATGAAATTTTTGACACACAAGTTCTTTTTTGTGTGAAAGTGGAAGAAAGTGGTCGCAAAAATATAGATCCCAAAATATTTTGCTAAACCGCCAAGACCTAAAGGGTAATAATTCCAAAAGCTGTGATAACAGTGCACTAAAAACTAGGAAATCAAAATACTTTCATTAAGCTCTAGTTGCAGTGCGTTAAAAAATAAAACTTTACTCAAAAACATTTAGGTGGCAAGACACAAAACACTCAAATTTAATGACTCAATAAACAATAGAGGAGAGCATAAAGCATAATTGGTGGGTCCCAAACCCTAAGCATAACCCTTTTAAAGCCTGGGGTGGCTTGACTGGTCTCGAAAGAAGCGAGTGTCATTGTTAGTCGCGTCATACGACATATTCTCTAACCCGCTCACCACACGGGGTAACATAAGAAAACAAAAACTACACAATGGCACCCCCAAATAGGCGTCAGCGGGAAAACACAACTGTTAACTGACCTTAAAGCTGGATGTATTTCGGATGCACTGTCACCACAAATTATTAGTCTGATCAATCAGCGTTTTTGTGAGCAAGCAGAGATCGTCAAGTTCAGCATTTGAGAATCTGAGCAGTGCATTCTAGGCTTACTGCAGAAGCAGCTTGGGCAATTGGCTGATGAGCTCGAACTTGAATGTGCGGAAGGAGAGGTGGGCGCACTGAAGCCCAAAAGTTGGGCTGTTGGAGGACAATCTCGAGGAAAATCTTGCTGCTAGGTATGCGCCATCTGCCGACACCCGCTCATTTTTAGGGCATTATTTTTCATTCTGTTGCAAACGTTAATGAGTGCATGATTTTGCATTGCTTGATGTTTACAACTATTTATGAGTGTATATACTTAAGTGTATATTTTTGTTCCGCATGAGATTTTGTTTTTTCATCTATGTAGTGTGATTTTCGCCTCTCTCTCTGTGTCAAACACTCAAATCAAAATAAAAGACATTTTTCGAGTTAGAATGAAGCAACCGACGAAAACAATTGTTGATCCGACAATAATTACTAAGGTGGAGCATGTGCGCGACAAAATTGGGTTTTTGTGGCATGCTGGTAGCTTTAGGCGAGAGCATAGGCAGTTAAGCCTACAGCAGCTGGGCCATGATGGAATAAAATCAAGGTGTGCTCACTCTTCTTCCTTTAAGTTTCCAAAATTTGCGTGAGAGAAAGCTCAAAAGCTTAAATAATTATCTTACAATAAACTAACAAAAATGAACACTCGCATTATAATAACAAATAAATAATTCGATAAATGCACTTCTTTAACCGGAAGTTAATCCCTTCGAAAATAAAATATATCTTGTTTTACCATATGTAGCTTTTAAGATTAAATTAAGAAACAATAATTGTGCGTTTCCCTCCCTGTTAGTGTGCAATTTTTTTTGTTTTGTCTAAAGAGCGTGTGTTTATTTTGTTTTCTTGTATTACTATGCCATAACTAAATAATTACGAAAGTTCCAAAGCGATTAGCTATGCCTTAATTGGGTCTTTCCATTTTAAATCACCCATACCGTTTTTTTTTCAAAAATTCTTTGTCCAATTTTAGAATACCTGTGTTCATTTTATTATTTTCAAAATTTTGAATCGCTAATTACTTTTGCAGAAATAAGTTTTATTTGATTGATTACTTTTTTCATTTGTAGGTTATTGTTCAATGTTTATTTATTATCTATTTATTTTTTAAAATGTTTCACAAAACAATTATTTTTTATTTTTTAATTTTTTTTTTTGGATATGAGTTCCCCTAAGCTCAAATTCGTCTTTTCCGAGAAATGATTTTTTATTGGGTTTACTAAACTATTTGACTATATCTTGGGTTAGAAAGAGTATTGATAACCCTGTTTTCGTACCTGCAAGGTTTCTATGTAGACATGATAGTTTGAGTGTAGTTACCTTTTATGTATGATGTTTATAAATTTTTTTTGTTTAAACTCGATTTGTCGATATTTAATCGATTACGAAAAATCGACAACTACGGCTTACTATTTCTGAATATAAATTCTACAACTGTGCATGTGTGTGACTAGTGCATCAATATATAAGTTTAAATTGGATCACTAGGATAAGACTAAAACTTAAATAAATAAATAAATTGTTGTCTGTTCTTCAATCAATTGTATCTTTGTATTTGTGCAAATAACTGCTGTCTGTCCTAATGTACAGAAATATCTTGCGGGCCATAAGGACTTCTAACTTTGCTAAAGATTTGACCTTATGCGCGTGAGAACTTTAAAAGATATAGGAAACTAGGGGGCTCTGCCGCTTGCTCGTTTCGCTCGCCAACCCACATGCTCCTCTCGAGGCAGAGCATATTCTTTTTCCCGTTTCCTTTCCTTATTTTCTTCTTCTGCTTCTTCTTTTTCCGATTTTTCTTCATCTTCCTGCTCCTTCTCCACTTTCTCTTTCTCTTTATCTTTCTCTTTACCTTCATCATAATCCTCTCCCTCTTCTTCTCCAACTTCTTCCCGATCCCCTTTCGGTTACCATTACCATTCCTACTAATAGGCGTTTTCTCACTCTGTGAACATTTTACAAAAGTGGGGAGATTTTATGTAATTTTTTGTAGTTCTATGCTTTTTTTTGTCAATTAAAACGAAACTCTAAAGAGAACAGACTTTTAAATTGATTTATATATATGTATATAGATTATAGGAAACCCTGCAAACATCGTTTTGCCCGAAGCATTGATACTTGTAATTATTTTCATTATTCATTTAGCACCAACCAAAACTTAATCAATCATTGAGACTATTACAAAACCAAGAAACTACAACAAAAGTATGAGAAAAAGCAGCTGCTGAGCATTTGGTTTCCGTTTATGGCAATTACAGTTGTTGGCAATACATCAGAAACCGCAATGTAGACATTTATGGTGCAACTTTTAATTGAAAGCCTGCCACTGACACGTCAAAACACTCAAAAACACTAGGACACACACACACACACACACACACACACACACACACACACACACACACACACACACACACACACACAAGCTATTTACATTTGTTGCAAACCGCAAAAGGCAAAACTCGGTTGCATATTTGGAATCGCCGTTGTTGTTTTTGTTATGGAACAGATCTACGTCACCTATACAATAAAATATTAAATTCAAATGAAAATGAAAAAGCAAATAGCATAGATTTACTCTGTTTTTACTGTTTTTTGTCGAGACAATAAAATATTTATAACTGCACACAGCTGCTAACAAAGCCGGAATGTACGGCAACCGCATGGCAAAGTGTAAACAAACTTACTATAAATCATTTTTAAATAATTTAAAATACGGCCAAAAAGCAAAACCTAAAAACCAAATTTCAAATTTCAAATGGCAACTGGCGTCTGCAGCTGTGAGATTTGCATGCATAAAACAACAAAATGGCCACTGGAAACCGTAAACTGCAACATGGGAGCCAAAATCAATGTCCGACTAACACCACCAAAGTCATTGAGGCAGAAACGCGCTTAGCTAAAGCTAAGCTGTCGCTGCCACGCCCATTTGAAGCCCCCCCCCCCCCCCCCCCCCCTCTCTCTCTCTCGCTATCCGCCGTGTCGCGCCGTGACACAAACACATGTCGCTTTGCCGCTTTGGTGACGCCAAGTAAAAATTGCCCGAAATTGAGCGTCAACTAGTTGCCTGGCCAGGCACAAAGCAATATCAGAAACTACTCTTTTTTACTCGACTTTTATCCTCCATGGCTTTCGATTTTTACACAGACAGCACACACACAGAGTTAGAGTTAGGGCGATGGATGTAAAGGCTCAGGATACGAAAGCCTCACTTTTGCCATCACGATTTTGATGGCAGATCCTAAAAACGTGCAGTCAACTCTGATGGCAAAAAGCGCCAACTTATGTGTGTGTGTGTGTGTGTGTGTGTGTGTGAATCTGTGGGTGAGTGGGTGCATGCAAAGGTAGCTTGCACTTTAAGAAGAGTTTGTGATAGTTGTTTTTACAATCTTATACCCTGTAAGGGATTTCGAAAAAGAGTACATCACAGGATCAGGAATCTATTTCTTCCCCTTTCACGCCTGAGCCGCTGAACCAATTGTTTTGCATTTTGGTATAGAGAGAGATAGAACCTTGGAATAAACAATAGGCTAAAATAACACAAAATCTCATAGCCTACTTTAATTTTTCCCACTGTGCATAGAGCTTGGCAACACCTACTAAAACGGGAAGGAGAACGAAAAGGGGCACGGGAAGAAGAATTTGATGTACCTCGAATGAGGTACATGGGTTGGTGAGCATAGCGAGCAAAAGGCAGTGACCACTACTTTCGATAAAAAAAAAAAACCATTTCGAGTCAAATCGTGAATGCTTCGATCTATTTTGGGCAAAACGAAGTTAGCAGGGCTTGCTATAATCTATATCATGTTTGAATAAGAGATTTAGAGTTTAGTTTTAATCGACATAAAAGCATAGAACTACAAAAAATTACATAAAATCTCAGCCTACTTTTGAAAAATGAAGAAACGCCAAATAAAAATAACGGGAAGGGTAACTGGAAGGAGATTGGGAATAGGATGAAAATGATGAGGAAGAGGGAGAGGAATATGATGAAGATAAAGACAAAGAAATAAGAGTAGGAGCAGGATAAGCGAGCAGCGGACGGGGACCCCTAGTTATATAATAAAGTTTTCTACTACCTAATGAAGAGCGATACCGAAATTCCCAGGGAGCACGGGTTCGAACTCTGCTGGGTACGATATAGATGTGGAAAATGTTGAGGAAATAAAATTAATTTATAAAGTGATGAGAAGAAAGCAGTAAGAGAATTAGTGAGAATAAATACAAGGAAGATGAAGAGAAATATGAAAAAATGCTTAAAAAGCAAAAGCCTCAACGAATGATCTTATATATTGCAGAAGGTCATCGATCTCATATATAATACATATCACACATGTGATTTAAGTCAAATCAACAATTACTTTAAAGAATTACAAATCTATTTAAAAATATGTCTTAGAGTATTTTTAGGGCATAAATGTCAGCTTTTAGTTTGCTACATACTTTTTCGGTCTTTAAGCCAAAGTGCTGTCTACTGCAAGTCCACAAATAGAGACATATACCGAAAGGGAGATGAAGTACGACCAAGTTAGGAAAGGGGACAGACCTGTACTGTTTGCCGGACGCGTGTTGCCTGCCCGAGTAGGTTCAGCTCTAAAATACACCCCAACTTTGATCAAAGCCCGGAATTGTAGTCTGCTTCAAGTTTGATTGAGTGCTCCCCTTAGATGGCCGCATTTGAAATTGAGTTAAAACGTAGCAAATGACTTGAAAGTGCCAACTATGCTGTGCTCAGCCATGTTATGTTGGTATTAGTCACATGCACACACACACACGCACGCATACAAGTGTACATAGGCGACAGGCATTTATTCATTCACTTACACAGGCATTGAATAGAGAGTAACGGCACTTGGTAGGGTTGCCCTAGCGCTGCATGATGATGTGCACAATCATTGCGACAGTCACGTTTTGAATTGAAGAAATTCATCAGACAATTTCTCCTCAAAAACGA
This sequence comes from Chymomyza caudatula, assembly GCA_035041775.1. Taxonomy (NCBI): domain Eukaryota; kingdom Metazoa; phylum Arthropoda; class Insecta; order Diptera; family Drosophilidae; genus Chymomyza; species Chymomyza caudatula. The sequence goes on along the minus strand of JAWNKW010000113.1, from coordinate 2,756,437 downwards.
CTCTTACTTTACGAGCTGTGCTCTTCACTCAGCCTTTTTTTTGTTCATTTCACTCGCACTTATGCCACTCAATGTTGTCGTTATCTTAAGTTTCTGACTGCGTATGCAATTTGTATTCCGTTGACTATTATTCTTGTTCTTTCTCTCATTTGGTGTTTATCTCTGCAACGACCGCATAAGTGGCAGGCACACATTCAGCTGGAGAGAGAGGGACAAACAGACAGCCAATGATACGAATTGATTGAATTAAATTGAGATTTTTATGTGTGCATGATTGCATTAATAAACAATACTCGGATCTTCTGTTACGATACGGCTTCTGTTGCTGAGCTCGTCGTTTGCCAATAAAAAACATTCAGGCATAACTTTTTTATTGTTTTAAATTTCAATTTATAGTGTGGCCATGTGCATTCAAAATGCGTTTTATTTGTATTTCGGCATGTCTGTGCTGTGTATGCCAAAGGCGAAGGAATGGCGTTTGAAATATATTCTATAGCGCATTTAATACGAGTTATAAAGAAAAACTATTAGCCATTAACAAGCCATCTCGATTTGCAATTTGTAGTGAAAACTCTTTAAACCGTTTACTATCATATCCATTGATGGATATACTATATATTATATGTTGCCTTCAAAAACTGACCAAACAAAAAAGTTTCAAAGATTTGGGCATATTTAAGCGTTTGTTTAATCAAAAAGTGCCAGCTGCGGCTAAAGTCCAAGCACACTCATAGGAATATATATATGAACACATACAAACATATATATGTAAGTATTTATATAAAGTTGTGTACAACTTGTAGAGTGCAATACGATAAGGTAAAACAAGTTTGCGAAAATTGCAAACAAAATAAAAGTCCACAGCACACAATGCAGTGGTAATTACACAGAGTCGAATCTTATTTGTGCTGACAGTCGAACCTTGATGCAGTCTGAAGACGAAGGACGTGGTACGAAATACAACGACCAATCGTTGCAGCTGCTCCGTTCATGTGTACCAGGCACATGATGGCAGGTCGGCGGCGGCATGCCCGACTACTTGCACCATCTGCAATGTGGCATGTGGCAAGAGACATGTGTGTGCATTCCCAGCGCTCGAATACCAAGTGAAATAACTAAAGAGAAATCACAACGAGGACGATGAGAAAGACAACGATGACGATCCGGTAAGCCACTGTGGCATAGTAAATATTTGAATTATATTTAACGCGAAGTCTTAAAGGCAACATTTTTGCTCAGTATTTTTTTTTGGTATTTTCTTTCGAAGAATTCGTTTTACTTTCAGCATTGAGTTTTCACATTTTGTCGCTAGGTTTTTTTTTTAATTTTGTCGCAATTAGTTTTTCTCCAAAAGTATCTTCATTAAGTCGCATTGATGCTTCATCACAGTATCGAATGAATAGCCCTCGTTTGTGTAACACTAAATTATCATCTTTGAACTATATGATATAGTAGTTCATTATTGACCGATAATTTGATGTTATGTATGTACAGTGAAACTCATAACTATGAAATTTAATAGTATTTGCTAAAATAAAATACCTCTGATCGAAAAATAATTTCGTCCACTGTGCTATGATAGAAGGGACGCTGGCAGCTGTGGAAACGCAGCAATAGGATTAAAGTGAAATTCTCACAGGGTAAGCCATATATATAACCTCGATGCTGGGATGTCTCACTCTCACTCTCCCTCTTGTGTCCTGTGTCTTTGGCATGAAATAGTATACAATAATTTTACTTTACTTTTCGTTTTTTGTATTCTGTTGGTAACATTTTTCTTCACCTGCTTTTGCTCTTACTGTTATAAATTTTGAAAGTACATGCGAACTAGATGCGACTCTGTGTGTGTGTTGGTAGATAAGAGCGTACCTGCAGACTGCAGTATACCTTAGGGGCAGCTCAAAAGTGGAAATGTTTGCCTTATTAGTACGTTCAGCAGTAAAAATGTGTTAATCTATAAAATGTGCACACTCTGTCTCTATCAGAGAGTGTGTGTGTGAGGGAGCACTATGTTATTTTACGTTACCCTCGAGACATGCCAGATTTCGAGCTGCACACAACACCGTCGAGCTCTTTAATGAATTTATCGCGTGTTGGGATTCCACATACGCCGTGTATGCGCCGCAAGTACAAGGCCACGGCACGTACGCTCATCCGATGCCACAGGCTTTCTCCTCCACCTGCTTTCCACTCACTCTTGCCCACACGGAAAAGTTGACGAACTAGTTTAAAGCATGCATTGCTTGTTCCATTAAAACTATGTACTTTTAATGTTTATAGCATTGCAGCGCCGGCAATCAGCGCGTAGCTCCTGATAGAGTATCGTCCTCGTGCTCATCCTTCTTCTTCCTTTCAGTCATAACGAACGCGAATTCCTCTCTGACAGGTGTTGCCATACACTCAACTCTCATATACTATACTCATGCCACCGATGGTAATGGCTATTATAATGTAGTTGCCACTCTCCTGGTTGTTGTCTTTGTTCTTTGTCGCAGTTGTTGTTGCATGCATGTGATAGCACTTTGTTCGTTTGCGTTGATGTGAAACATTAAAATTTGACAGCTTCTAATGTGAAATGCGCACCGCAGCTGGCGTAACAAACGTTCTTTCGTTTAAATGCTGATGGCAGAAAAAAGAAGAAGAGAAAACTGCCTGGGTTGATCCGACGGTGAAATATTCTTACGGGCTTTGCATATACCTGTTGTCTAGTACGAATGAACAAAGTTCGATGAGTATATCGTTCCAAATAGTTCAAGTAAAACACTCTTCGCTTTCGCTTTAAAGTTAAGAAATGCAATACATTTAAAGATTTTGTCTACTTTTTGTCTTGTCATTGTTTATAATGATTAATTATTTATTTATGTTTTTTTACTTTTCCACAAAAAAATATTGCGATTGGCCAAAAAAGTAAAATCTCTAATTTTATGTTTCTCGACGATTTAAGCACCCTGACAAACTTTCCCGGCGATTTGGCGATGTTTTTTTAGTCTTGCGTTGTCGTTGTCAATGTCGTGTGTTATTCCAATAACGTTAGTAATTTCGACTTAATGAATGGAAAAGTGATAAAACTGTAACTTTATAAAACGTTGGAGACTTAATTATAGCTTGATATGATTTTAACTTGAAATTAAAGTATTAGTAGCTATAATTCTTACGGCTAATAATGTTTTGCCTTTGTAGCACTTTTTATGATTCGTTGAAATGAATCTAATTCCATCAAAAAATCAATGCTTAACAACCAATCCGAGACATAAATCACTTTAAGCATTAAAAATGGAATATAACCTGTGCGCCAGGGTATATAATGTCAAAAAGCAGAGAGCTTTTAATTTGTGTTGCAAGTATAAAGTACAACCGAATAATGGCGCTAAGTAAACTCTTAGCTACCGTTGCTGGTCTGCTGCTCGTAAATCATGTGGCAAGGAATGTTGCCTGACAACAAGGACAACAAATTAGCTGAACCAAAAACATTTGGCTGTTTGCCGTTTTGGTTTGGTAGGCGAATTATTGTTTTCCAATTAATAAATGTCAATTACGTTTCAGAGATGAAAAACAAGGTCAGCCACACACACACAGAAACACAAACACACTCGTACGCACACTGGCTGCCATATGTTTGCAGACTTGACCGCAATATGGACAAGGGGTAAGCAGGAACAGAGCCAGAGTTACCAAGAAGTCATTACATGCCCAAAGGCGCTCAACATCAGAGTATGCACGCATAAATGTTGCTGTTCGATGTTGCTGTTGTTATTGTTATTGTTTTTGTTGTGTTTGGCTGTTGTTAGACGTTGTTGTTGCTGCCATCTTAAATAAACGACATGGTAGTTGGCTATGGAATGTCGGCTACCCATCACTCTCTCTGTCTTTCCTACCCAGTATGCGCATTTATGTCAAGCTGCTGCACGAAATGGACCATAATGGCCGGCGTTTTCAGTTTATATGAGTGGGTGTAAAGGATATGTAAATGCAATTTGTAAAATTTTTGCAGAATTTTATGAATTGACAATGATTTCATTTTCGGTTTGTTTGACAGCAGCAGAAATGGCAGCAGTAAAGCAACAGCAAAGTTTTTGAGTGTATGTAAACTTATATGACTGACTGTATATGAGCAATGAAATTCTACATTTTTATTTACTTTACACATACAAACACACACAGACACTTGCGTGGCCTCCTGCGTTTGCTCAGCTTTTGCTTTGCCATAATTGCATTCTCACATTTTTATACCCTGTACACGAAGTGTAAAAGGGTATTATAGATTTGTGCAATGTATGTAACAGGCAGAAGGAGGCGTGGCAGACCATATGTTCCATGGGCAACAATGGTCAGGAGCGATAGTCGAGTCGATATACACATGTCCGACCTTCCGTATGAACGTCTAGATATCAGACACCATAAGAGGTAGAGGCACAAAACTTTACCAAAAGATGCGCATGTACACCGAAAAGATGAAGTTTGTCGAATCACGTGACATATTTTTGCGGTTTACAGTCGCTCCGTTCAATCTATCATCTCGAACATTGACAGAGTTGTGCATTGTGTTTTTGTGCATCTTTGTTGCAAAAATTATTAAAATCGGATAAATACATCAAAAGTTATAGTCAAAAATATGCAAATTACACCCCCCCCCCACGCCATAAACTGTGCCAAATGGATACATGTGAGCTAAAGTTACAAAATTTGGTGTGGAGACTAGTGTGACCCTAATCTTTAAAACTGTATCCCCCTTTTTTCCATAGAACCCGCCCTCCCCCGCAATCGATTTACCCTAATTACTACCACACACACACACCCCCCCCCCCCCCCCCCCCCATTATATTGATTTGAAAATTGTCACAGACATTTATATTTTTGATCTATGTTAAAAAATTCAACGACATTGACCCAAGAATACTGGAATTATAGGTATAAAAGTAATTTTTGCCACCACTTCCCAATATAAAAACTTGTCAATTGGAACTTTCCAATAGGAAAATGCTTACAGTCGTATTAAACTTGTGAAAAGAGACATAAAAGAAAATACTTTTGTTCTCATTTTACCGTATGGTGGATTTAGTGCTTATGGGGGAAAAAAAAGGGTACAGGGTATTCCACTGTCGGGCACCGTCCCGACTGTCTGCATCAAATTTTTATTGCTGTTTTTTTTTTGTGCATGTTGTTGTTGTAGTTGTGGTACTTGTTGTTACTGTAATTGCACTTGTTGTAATTGCAATTTACGTATTTTTGTGCAACTTTGTAGCTGTATTTCTTTTCCATACCATACGTATTTGTATCTGTGTTTTGTCACAGTGTGCTTGGCATACATACGAGCTGTTTCCTTGAAAATTTCCGACTTAAATTATCACCAGCTATGAGCCGGCAGCAGCTTGCGAATTTGTGGTACTCGGTTTTTGGCTCTAGTTGTTGAACAGCTCTATGTATTGGATGTGAGATGTTGAATGTTGGTCGTGGTTGCTGTATAAACTTTTCGTGCGCGTTTGGCAATACGAGCTAAACACACACGCTCTCACACAAATTGCACATAGTCGAAGCCACAGCAGCTGCAGGACACCCACTCCGAAGAGAGTGCACAGGAGGCACACACTCCCACACACACATAAACATAAAAGGATTTAAGTTTTTGCTGGTTTCCAGTTGTAGCTGCAAAAGTCGTAGTAGAGAGTTTGTTGCCTTTTTTGCGGGTGTTAGATTGCGCCATTTTTATGCTCGGTACACACACACACACACACACACACACACAGATACACATATAACAGATATGCGCTTATCGTTCGCGCATTTGAACATGCCAAGTTTTGAGGTGAACGTAATAGTCAGCATGTGTGTGTATGTGTGTGTGTGTGTGTGTATGTGTGTGTGTGTCCATGTTATATACACACATGGACTTTTGGACGCTTAGACAAGTTGCAGTAGCGTTTTTTGTTAATGATTCCCAAGGCAGCAGCGGAAGTGAAGCCAACAATACCCAAAAAGACGTAAAGCAAAAAACGACAACTTTGTTGCCTCTAATTTTTACTTACACTTGCAGACTAACCTTTCATAAGTAGAGCATGTAAGATATTCACGATAAATTCGACAAACTTATGCAGTTTCAATCTCATAAACATACCATCTGTGCACAAATGTGAAACAAATCTATTTTCATATTTAAAAATTCCTTGGCACTTTGGTCGAAACGCATATTTGCAATCGAGTGCAAGTGCATGTATCAAAACTAACGTAACCTACGGTCAGACACGCCGACAATCGGCAACTCGACGCGCCTATATCACGAACATAAGTGTGGTTTTTTTTGAAAATTGCAAAAATTATAAGGCTTGGAAGGAGCAATATGATGGAATACGAAGAGAAAGAGTAATATGAACGGAGACGAACTGGATAGCGGAGAGGAAGAAGAAGATTTTGGAGTTGTTATCATCAATCAATTAATGCATTTCACAGTTGTAACTGACATTCTGGACAATCTGTTTATTGCCAATGGTCGGCCACAGTCCGCCCAACCAACTTTGTGTCTCATGAGTCGTCATGCCGATTGTCGGAACATCTGATCGTAGCTTTAGTTACTCAGGCATCAAATAGTAAGCATTAGCCTACGAAACTGATTAAAACTAATAAGCTAAACCGAAATAAGTTTTACTTTTCCGCAAAAAAGTATTGCGATTGGCGAAAAAACTAAAATCACTAATTTTATGTTTTTCGACGATTTAAGTACTCTGACAACTTTTCCGGGCGATGTTTATACCCTGTACACAAAGTGTTAAAGGGTATTATAGATTTGTGCAATGTATTTAACAGGCAGAAGGAGGCGTGGTAGACCATATGTTCCATAGGCAAATATGGTCAGGAGCAATAGTCGAGTCGATATAGACATGTTCGTCTGTCTGTCCTTGTTGTAGCACCGTTCTCGAAGACTAAAAATTAGAGCAACAATTTTTTCACCAAACGATGCGCATTTTCCCTATGCAGTAAAAGTTTGTCGAATTATGTCGACCCCTTTTCCGCGTTACAGATTTTCGCGGTTTTAACCCACACCAAAAACCATTCAAAAACCGTTCGAGATAACTCAAAACGGTTCGCAGATTTGAAATCAGCGACACCAAATTTACCGGAAAAGGTATATTTTACTCCAGGGGTTTATATTGCTTTTTTTTGTACTGGAATTCAAAAAAAGAGTCATTCGTGGCATTTTTTTGATATTCCTTAATTATTTCTTCAATTCGCTACCGATTTTCCTCAAATTTAGTTGAAATGTTCGCAAAGAATCAATTCGTCGAATCCAAAAATATTCCATTCAACATTTTATTAAGTTTTTGATTTAAGTCATTGGGTGGTAAGGCTCCGAAGATATACGAGATTTGCTGAGTTCGCAACTTTCGAAATCTCGAATTTTTTGAAATAGCGCCAATTCGAAAACGGTGCTACAAAATCCAAAATGGTTTCCGGATTCGAAATCAGCGTCCCAAAATTTTTTTGGTTGCTTTATTTTTTTTAAAGAAACCTACAGCTAGTTGCCTGCATGCATAAGTCAATAGCCGGACAGGTTTGCTTTGGGAAAGTAAAGCATTTTGAGTTTCGAAACCGAAACCATATGTTTATATGTATTTAATAAGGCCGAGATCACAAGCGATTTCTTTTAAGCCCAACGGCACAAATGCAAAAAAAAACTATAAAACGAAGCGAATCGAAAAAAACTGACAGAAATTGCAAGCGCTCAAATGTGAAACTCTGTATTCTTGCTAGGTGCCGATTATTAATTGTATGCTATTTTCCAGTTCACACGCAAATAATTAATAGCAAGGACACGCCCATACACTACTATGTACATTTGACTTTGTCCTTTTTTTGCCACTTTAAAGCTTAAACGATGAACGACACATGAAATGTTTGCTTCTGGCATTTAACAATTTCCGCCTTTCTGCAGAAGTTCCTTTTTGGTGAGTTTTTAAATTCATGGCAGCCTTCTGGCATTTGTAGGGGAGTTGGCAGGACGCGTTGAGTGCACATATTTTGTTTCAATTATGCGCAATTTGCATGTTGAGTAAATAAATCTTGGCATTGCCTGGCCATGCCTGTCCAGAAGCAAACTTTACAGTTGGTCGGACGAGGAATCGCTACTGGCGCGCCAACTTGAGTGTGTAATGTTCAGTTTTTATACTCTACGTTTAACAAAGTAAAAGTATGCTGACTAGCTCATCGTAACAAAATAGAAGAGACACTGCGGATTTCAGCGCATACTAAAAAGGGAAGCACTCAATTTGGTACTCAAATTTTTATGTCTCGATTGGCTTGGAAGCTTCAAATTGTATAACTTAACTATTATGACTAAAACTGGAATATGCCATATAACACTTAACTTTGTGAGCAATAGTGTGTCTATGGATTTTTAAATAACACAATTTATCGCCAAAGTTTGGGATCTTGCATAAGATGAGAGGATTTTTCGGCCCACAAAATTTGAAGTCATAAGCTGACTTAAAGCCGAAATCTTGAAAATGTACTTTCATTTCAGCAAATACAAAAATAAAACCAACATAAATATTTGAAGCACAAGGTGGAATACCGTGTACCTATTTTTCCCATGAAAATGGAATTTCTGTGCAAATTTTTGTATCGAAGCGTTGAAGGGTATAGGCGCTATTAAGGTAACTTTACTACGGAGATAGGGGGGATGATTCGGAAAAATGTCAACATTGTATGGTTTGTAAGCCTAACATGAGTCTACCATGTCGTACCACATTTGGTGGCTCTAGCTTTTGCACTTTGGGTACAGGGTATAATTAGCTGAATTAAAAATGTTGTTATAAGCACATAAAGAGTATGTTAACTTCGGCACACTGAATGCAGCCTTTCTTTATAATTTCTTTGTATTTTTGTGATGCACGTGCGCACAGAGTGTGTGTGTTTGTGTGTGATTGTCTGGGTGTGTTTATGGCACATAATTCACACTGAAATCATGAAAATTTTAAAATGTGCACACTTCATTGGCCATTCGTGGCACTGACGCAGCTGCTGACGAAGAAGCCGATGTCAGCAGCGGATGTGTGTCGTAATCTCTGATTAAAACAACTTACGCATATGCATTCAAATCTGGATGCCTTCAACTGCAACTATGTACAAGTGCTCCGAAATGTTGCAGCTTAAATGCCAGAATATGCTCTATTTATCGCCCCTTTACACTATCCCCCCATCTTGCCTAAACGTAAGTTATATGCACATTAATTTGGAGCAACATCATCCAATGCCATCACATTTGTCTTGCGCCAAGCAGAGCGCCACGATAGTATCTTAAAAGCAAGCTCCATGCCACTGCTGGAACCCATGGACAGAGTTGCCATCAATGGCATTTTGTCGCACATTACGCGCACGCACAAAATGGCGCTAATAAATTAAAAACGAAAGCTAATTTCTGTAATTGCGCACACGGTGCGCATCGAGCTGACGTCAAAATGTCGCTACCAATTGGGGCTGTTCGGCTCCAACTGCTGTTAACTGTTCTTATTGCTGCCAGCTTAAGACGTTGAGATTTACGCACTATTATGTTTGGGCTTAAAAAAAATCGCAGCTTCATTGTAGCAATGTATTTTGGCAGTGCGCTTAACCTCGACAAAATAAGAGCTGCGATTTTCACAGTAATTATATTACATATCTTCTATCTTGTACAGTCATACAGTCTGGGGAATATGAGTGCATATAAAGAAATGGAAGATACAGCGGAATAATATCTAAGATGCAAACATATAAAAAATCGTCAGCAATTGTTGGAATTTAGCGGGTTACTTATATGACACTCACACTTTGAATAGAATCAACGATTGTCTGTCGCATAAACGACAGATTTCTTGAGAAATTCTTATTGATTAAAGATCCTTTTACCAGTATTTTGAAATCAAAAATCAACGTTTTACAGTTTCTCTAATAGGCTGTAATTCGAGAGTTCGATGTATGTGACATAAGCATATATGAACATATGCTGCAGGCACCCGCTGACGCGATTAATCTGAATATTTGTAGTTTTCCATCAATGATACCTAGCCTTAGAGATAATTTGGATTCGCCTTTTGCTCTTGAATAGCGTTCATTCGGATCCAAGGATCTTTGTTTGTTGTTGTTTTAAATAAGAAAACGTATTCCATGTTTATATGTTGAACAACTCTCAATAGCTTTATTAATCAGTCTTATCTTTTTTCTGTTCTTATATAAAAGTGACAACCATGAAACAGTGGCAAAATTTGCCAATGCTGTGTGGAGTTTCACTGAATTTACATAATCCGATCGCGGCTTAAGAGAGACACAATTGCTTGAATTAGCAAAAATAAATGAAAACAATCTAGTTTTTTGGCTATCAGTAACGGTATGATTGTTAATTTTCATATCTGGCCCATGATTTCGGTGTCTAACCTATCTAGTCTTCTTCTTTTTCTTAACTGGCCATAACAACCCGTTATCGGGCTACGGCCTGATGTAAATACATTCTTTCATTGGAATTGTGGTTTTACATGGTGGTTCCCAAACCCTACGCACAACCCTTTTAAGGCCTGGAGTTGCTTTAGTGGTCTCGAAAGAACCCAGTGTCATTGTAAGTCGCCTCATACAACAAGCTTTGACCTTCTGAGGTGGTATTCTCTAATGAATGATACTCTTTAACCTATATTAAATCAAAGGCGTTATCTGCCGGCTATATTCGCTATAAAAAGGTTTGACTGTACTAGCATGATGCAGTTGCACGACTTGAGTTTTTGCCATATTTTATTCCGGCCTTATGTCCATTAAAGTAAAAAAGAGTCAACTTTCACTTAATGAGCTGCATGTACAAGTAGAAAAGCTGCGGTTGAGGGGTCTATTGAGCTGCCTGGAATCGGTGCTATAAGTAAAACCAATCAACAATTGTTTAAGCAAACATTCAACTGCAGCTTCAATTTATGTACTCTACAACTTAACAATGACCGTTTAATCAAGATACATGAAACATGCCCCAGTCATTTGCCGAACACACTGCCAGGTTCCAGAGCACGCGCCGTTGCTTGCAAAAGCATAGAATGCAACTGTTTCAGCTAATTGCAGGGTCAGCGTTAACACTTGAAGGTTTCCCTTCCAGGATGGGGTAGGGAGTGAGTTGCACACGCATGCCGTGCAAGTGAAATGTAAATCTTGGAGTCTAGCGAGTTGCAACAATGACAGTATTGTGAATTATGAAGTTGTAATTGAATATGGTTATTATGCATGTGCCATATGATAGTATTATACGGCTGCACAATGTTCAATTTATGGCTTATGGTTCGATGACTGGATGACTGATAGTCTGGCTGAATGACTCTGACTCCAAGAGCACTGGGAGTAAAGTATACTGAAGTTTCCACATTCAATTGAAAATGAAAAGCACGCAAGGCACGCAAACAATTCAAAGCCAGAGCAGAGACTGAAGAGCCGCAGGATAATTGATGGGAAGGAGCAGAGAGAGGTAGATAGTTGTAGGTAGCACAGAGTTAGTGTAGACGAGGTGCTCACTATATACCATATATATACTGTTATATACATATATACCGCTCCGCTTCGTTTTGTATCTAGATTTTATCTAAGCGCAAGTTAAATGCTAAAAAGTAAGCATCTAAATTCGCTCATTTCACGCTCAAGGCTCGTTGGGCTCGTTAAGTTTTGAGCTCTGCCGACAGATAACCGCAAAAGGCGAATGCCATCAGGCTGGTAAAAAGAAAAAACCAAAAAGTCGGAGAGTGAGAGTAACGCAGGAACGTTGTTGATAAAACCTTAACGCAACAAGAATGCAGAAAAAACACAACTGCTTTTGGGTCATTTCGACTGCAGAATACTCTGCAGTGGGAACGAGGTATAATCTTTAGGTCTCGAAAAGATTATGCTGCGATATAGAGATAGATCGAAAATATACATAAAACCGCCTTTGCCGTTGTCACTTAAGTATTCGGATAAAAGGAATAAGTCAAATGGGAAATAATAAAAAAAAAACACAAATTACTATAATACATAGAGCAGCTGTACCGAAAATACTTTTGGGAACGGACGTTTTCAAGCACGAAGGTTTGAATTGCCATAAAGAGTATAAGAGTAAGAGTTTACCCTAATTGCATTGCAATATTTGCCAACTTACTTGTTTCTTGTGTAAAAAAATGCGTTTGGTACGGCATTTATCGTTAATGGGTAGTTATGTTTTAGCGATCTTTTGTGAATGTCTATTTTGTGGTGTTTCTGGAAAAAGCAGGATTGTAGCTTTTAAACTTGGGTTAAAACGAGATAATCAAGCGTCAACGGAAGGGGGCATATGATTTGGTAGAGAAGGCCACAAAGTATGACTTAAGCTACATTTCATAACTAACGCTACAGGCAGGCATTAGTAGAAAACTCTGAAGACGCCAATATTAATTTTTTGCCATCAAATACTACTGCCGCCTTACAGCCGAAAAATAAGGAATAATTCATTGCTTCAAAGTAGAGTATAGACGAATTCTTACCAGGAAAGAATAGACTGCCTTGAAAAGAGGAAAGACAGATAAAATTGTTTTTAAAGAAATCTCTGGTTTAATCTACATAGACAGAGCAGAGGAATTGCGATCAAGCACATGACGAAATTGTTCGCGGCTTAGAAAGAACCCATAAAAAATATGTTTCTGCAAAAACACGATGTAATCTTTAAAAAATTTAATGCAGAAGAAATTTGATGCGGTTGAAGGGGAGCTTCTATTGAAAAAAGGTTAATACAGTTTAAATGATTTGGCTCACACGAGTCTCTTAACCAAATTTGGTATCTCTAGCTCACTTGTATCCATATCTACATGTAGTGGAATTTCGGAGCAGTTTTTAGGCGAAGGGGTGAAATCAGCATATTTTGTTTATAACTTTTGATGTATTTATCCAATTTCGATAATTTTTAAAACATAGATGCACACGACCCACACCTCTGTCGAGTTTCAAGTAGATAGATTCAATAAATATGAATAAAATATGTCACGGGGGAAGCGGGTTAGATATCAGCCTGATTCGACAAAGTCGGTTAGCCTTGGGAAAATGTGCATCTTTTGATGATATTTTTTTGCTTTAAGTCTTATTGTGTCGGAGAAAGCTGAACCAACACGGACAGACGGAAATGTCTATGTCGACTCGACTATGATCCTGATCATTTTTGGTCATGGAAAATATGGTCTGCCATGCCTCCTTCTTCCTGTTACATACATTACACAAATCTATAATATCCTTTTACACTTTGTGGATGATAGAAGATAAATTTGAAAGCCTAAATACAAAAAATGCGAACATGCGAATAACAGATTTTTTCGAATTATCAATGTAAAATGCATGCTTATAAACTATACAAATATGAAATTTAGAAGAATCTACAATAATTTTAATTACAATGTATTCTTTTAAATTAAATAATATTAATTAAATTTATAGTTATTAGAAAAGTCGCTTTGATCAGAAGAACGATAAAAGAAAATAGTGACGCGTTGGAAAGAGACGTTGGCTCCAGACTGGCAATAATACAAACTATCACGTGGAAGTACTGATCAGTTTGGGAACTTAGTCGGTTTCTACCTAAAAACCGAATACGCTCCCTACCCACAGGCTACAGTGTATTAATATTCGTTGAATATTTGTGCGGCAGCGACAGCGACGTCATTCTTGACAGCGGCTTAGGCATTTTACGTTTGAGTGATTCAAGAAATTTATTTGAAAGATTAATATTACTAAATTGCAGGCAATATGCAATGTTTGAGTGTAGACACGGAGTGCAGCAACGGCACAACTCAGATACGCTCCCATAAACCACTTCCATAAATTCTAATGTTTTATTTATGTATCTATAGCTATTTAGTTTATGCACTGCTCAATTTCGTCTATGTGGCTTGCTGTCAAAATATTTAGATGCCTTTCACATAGCAATAAATGAAGTTGTAAAATATTCATGGTTGCCCCTAAAAGTATGCAACGCTCGAAGCCGTTGCTGCTTCTGCTGCTGTTGTTTTTCAGTGTTTTTCAGTGGTAATGCCCTACAGGTGCCACATGCATATTTTCATTGATAATTTTTGAGGTGGGCACTCCACTTTACGGGATTACATGCATCCGGAGGCTAAACAGCAGCTACAGATATAGCTGCACCTGCAGCTTCATATCAGCACTAACAATGGAAGCCACAACAAGCGAAGCGGCATGAAAATTGATTTGAATTCGTAATCGAAACGTATTGTGAATGATTCGTTCTAGGATAATATGCGAAATATATCGCACACACACATACATTCATATAGAGTTATATGCTGACAAATCTGCTGTTGGAATATTTTGTGCTGTGATTTGTGAACGTGCAAAAATAATCGTTAGAAATTCAATTGATGACATGATTTGCAGCAATGGCAGCAGCAAACAGAATGTGGGCGTGCCACACAACGTTGCCTTTGGCATTGTTGATGAAGCTGCTGGTAAATGGGCGGCTGTTTTTTTTTGGATGATTCAAGTGGGGCTGCTGGCATTGGCGTTGGCGTTGGCGTTTTTCATCAATCTTAGTGAGGAATTGCAATTTTGTGGCGCATTGCATATTTGAGTGAATGCATAAGTGAGTGAGTAACATGGGGCAAGCTGCAGTAGCAGCAGCAGCAACAACAACAAAAACAATGGCCACAATATGCCGCTTTACCATGAAGTGATGCAACATCTATTGTTGTTGTGATTGCTGCTTCTGCTGCTGATGTTGGCGCTGCTGTAAACAAAAACAGGTTGCTAAGCACACACACACACACACACACACACACACACACATGCTACCGATATGTGAGTGTATGAGTGTGTTAGAGAGTGTGGTTGTGAACCTGTGTGTGTGTGTGTGTGTGTTGCTGGGGTGAGCATGTTAAATACCGCGGAGCAGCTGCTTTTTGCTGCCCAACTCTCAACATACCGCACACAAAAACACGCCGACAAAACTGACAATGAACAAAGGAAATGATAAAAAATTTGATGCAGACAGTCGGAATGGAGCCCGACAGTGGAATACCCTGTACCTGTACCTAAATCCAGTAGAAGTATTTTCTTTTATGTCTCTTTTTACAAGTTAAATATGGCTGTAAACATTTTCCTATGGGCAAGTTCCAATTGACAAGTTTTCCTATTGGTAAGTGGCGGCAAAAATTACTTTTATTCCCATAACTCCAGTATTCTTAAGTCAATGTCGTTGAATTTTGTAACATAGATCAAAAATACATATAATAATGTCTGTGACAATTTTCAAATCAATATACGGAGGGGTGTGGCAGTAATTAAGGTAAATCGATTGCGTGGGAAGGGGGGTTCTATTGAAAAAAGGTAGATACAGTTTTACACGTGTCTCCACACTTAATTTTGTAACTCTAGCTCAAACGTAACCATATCTACACGTAGTGGAATTTTGGCACAGTTTATATTTATCGGATTTTGATAATTTTTGCAACATAGATACACATAAACACGACGCACACCTCTGTTAAGTTTCGAGATGATAGATTCAACGGATTGGCTCTAAAACGTAAAAATATGTCATAGGGGAAGAGGAAAGATATCGACGGGATTCGACAAACTTCTTATTTTCGGTGTAAGTGCGCATCTTTTGGTTAATTTTTGTGCCTCTTCCTTTTATAATGTCTGCTATCTCGGCGTTCATACGGAGGGACGGACAGACAGACATGTCTATATCGACTCGACTTTTTTTCCAGACCATTTTTGCCCATGGAACATATTGTCTGCCACGCCTTCTTATGCCTGCTACATACATTGCACAAACCTATAATACCCTTTTACATTTTGTGTACAGGGTATAACAAAAAATACAAAACAAATTTGGAATTCAAGCAACTAATTTTTTTGTTCTGCCAAAAAAAAAAGATGTTGGTGAGGATTGGTATATGTTTGCTTCATTCAAAATTGAGTGCTTTTTGAGCACGACATTATAACAACCAACGAAATTTTGAAGTCTTACTGCAACTTTTGGTAACGACAAAAAAGTTTTTTAATTGATTTGGCTGTACCGCATAGGGATTCGAATTCCATTTAACACCATTACGGCAGACTTTGGATCTTGGGCCATCAGGAAAGATTGGTAGTTATGAAAAATACAGCAGCACACAAAAACAAACGTGCAAACTTCTCGCTCTCCCGTTGCAGCAACTCACATGTGTTATTTGGGTTTTCGGCTGTTTTCTTTCTCCATCAGCAACTGTAATTTGATAGAGTTTGTTAAGAAAGAAAATGAAAAAGACGTCAGGGTCGAACTTGAAAATGTTAAGAAAATTTTGAATTTGCACTAACGAATATATCAAAAACTTGACGTGAGGGAGTAAATAGATTTAGAATGATCTTTTAGCGACAGCAGATTCCATATAAATGCATGTTTTGATCAAAATAATAAAAAATAAAAAACGAAATATAAAAGAAAATTGAAACAATTGACAATCACGTAGTGATTGCACACAGATCAAATAAGCCTCAGGTTTACTGGATGCGGATATGTAACATTAACTCACGTTAGGAGTTTGTATGGCAGCTTCTTTAAGTAGAATATTTCTTATTGAGAGAGTGCAAGAAAAGTTTTCATACATTATTTTTTAGTACAAAACAATATTTCAGACACACTGCGGAGTCCGTCTTCAGGGATTTTTACACAACTATTAGCTGTGGAACTTAAATTTTAAACTCAACTCAGTGGTTCAGAAATATTGGAAAGTAATAAATAATATCAAACATTAAAAACTCTGAAGTTTTAACATCTTTGTTGGACCTTGAGCTAAAGATCAGGTGCGAATCAAAATTTATATGAAAAATCTAGTGTATCTCAGGATATACATACATATAAAGATTTAAACATTTAAACAAGACTCCCTGAAAATGCTAAAATTGAGCAGAAAAGCGTAGGAGAAAAAATAATAGTAGAAATAGATTCTACTAATTATTGAGAAAAAACGGCCTTCAAAAACCTGCGCTATACGACAAAATTAAAAACAAATTGGCCACTAAAAATAACACGGAAAAAAAAGAAAAAAGGAAAGCGTCGTGTTTAGAATACCAACATTTCTTATGAAATGAAAACTTCGAATTTAGTAAACTTGAACTTCCGGGTTTCGCTTAAATGCAATTCCTAACATCCCGAAGACAGAGCTGCCTCAATACATTACAAATAACATATCAAAATGCATATACTCTGACTAAGGATAAAAAAAAGCGTAAATTCGCAACTCAGGTAAATAGAGAAAAAATTCTTCAAATTCGACGTTCAAAAATGAATCGAAACGTGCGCGTATTTGCTTGGGTGTGTGCGTATGTTTGTGTGTGTGTTTGTGTGTGTGTGTGTGTGTGTGTGTGTGTGTGTGTGTGTGTGTGTGTGTGTGTGTGGGTGTGTGTGGGTGTGTGTGGGTGTGTATGGGTGTGTGTGTGTGGGTAGGACGCATGAATTGCAATTGTTGTTGAAAGCATTTGCATGTCACTCGTTTGGATTGTGCACACCTGTATTGGCGTTGTCAACGCTTTACCCTGGCGTCCCTTTTCGTCCTTTGCTGACGACGCAGCTCCACTCCTTCTGCCACATATTTAATGCAACGTTCTATATGCGCTGTGTGTAACTAACGGCAACTGATGGCTTGGCTGGAGCCGAGGAGAGCTGAGTTGAGGCATCAAACTGAAGACGTGAAAATGAATTGCAGTTGTTGTTTGGAATGGCGGCCATTGCATTTGTTGCTCATACGCCACATATGCCATTCGGTATTAAAGCGGGCATTGAAATACTTTTGCTGCATTGCATTTGAATGTGCATTTGGAATGGAATTGGCGACTTGACGCATTGGTTTACTGTCAACTGCTATGAGCCGAGGCAAACATATCCAATAACTTTAGCGACTGACAGCTTTGCGTGACATTTGTCAAACAGTTTAACGGTAGTTCAATTGGGAAAAATTGAACATTTGCAAAAAAAAGAAAAAACTTCTAAAACTGTTTTGTGCCAGAGAGTTTGAGAATTGAAAGTTGCCAAAGCAACTAAAAGTTGCTCTAAATTATTGTAGCCTGATATTCAGAATTTCCAATTCCAGAAGCTATTCTATATCCAATTAAAATGCGAATGATTTTGGCCCTTTAACTCAGCAAATTGCTTCTTTTTTACAGAAAATTGAAACTTATATGCGCTTCATCTACTTCAACTTTGGATTTGCTCTGTTATAGTTTTTAGAAAAACCACATTATGTAATCGCTGAACCGAATTTTAGATCTTTATGGCCTTGATATTTACCTTAAAGTACAATCATGTGGGTGCCTCAGAATTGGCTGTTAAAGTTTCAGCTCGAGTAAAACATAAACAAAATATGTAATATATGCATTTATAAAGTATATAATGCAACAAAATAAGACAATATGCCAGCGCTCACAAGTCAAACAATAAAGTACGTGTCACATCTAGCTCTAGAAGAGAAAGACGGTAGACTGTGTTTCTGGGCAAAGTTCAAGTGCGGCATATTTAAACGATGCATTGCATATGATTCGCATTACACTTGACTGCAAAGGTGAAGTTTTGGTTTTGCACAGTCTATACTTTACGATATGCGATGCATGGCTGCAAATCAGAAGAATATCTATATATATATACAAAATGAAAACAAAAGCTCCAAGTCAAGACACACAATGCAGCTGCAGCTTCTGCCACAAGTTATAAATATGTAAATAAGCCATAGTTGCCAGCAGGGCGGCGAAAAGTTTAGAATATGCTCTGCATGGCCTCATGCTACGATTACTACATAGTACTCATTTGGTAGCGGTAAATGAGGCCTCGAGCCTTGTGCAGCTGCAGTCAAGTTAGCTACAACTCGACAGGCTCGACAAGTTTTGCTCGGCATTTGTGTTTTTCTTTTTTTATCCTTTTTTTGGGCTTCTGCCACGCCCCAATGTTAACAGCCTTCGCCTGGCAAATCAAATTATGTGCTGCACAAAAAGAAAGTGAGCAAAGGAAAAGAAAAGACTAGGCAGCAGTTGCTCAAGTTTTCATCGAGCGGCACCTAGTGAAAATTGCCACGCTTCAGTTGCAGCTGCAGCTGTAGCTGCAACTTTCTTGCAGTTATACCACTGGGAAATGGCGCAACTAGGCTCATCATCCATCCATCCGTTAATCTCTAGTAGTATGTGCATACGTCACACTGCAGTGTGTGCAGTGAACAGGCTTTACGTTGAAATTAATTAAAACCACTATCTGTATGTGTGTGTGTGTGGGTGTGTGTGTGCGCTTTTCTAAATTTAGTTTTTACAGCGCTTTTCATTGTGGCTGGCAATGCATTTGGCGTGCGCGGAAATTGCAAACACCAACAGACTCACACACACACACACACACACACACACACATTGAAAGACAAAAGGCCTTTTACATATACATATGTCAGATGTCAAAGCAAATTGTCGAGCGCTTAATGCCATCCACAACTTGCTCTCCAATGCGTTAGAGATAACAGGAGAGCATAATATAGATAGAAGGATACCACCCACAGCACACGCATTCGCCTTTGTCCATCACTATTTTATCGCATTAGGCACCGCATTTATGCGCATAATGCGGCTTTAAGTTTCACAATGATGATCATAAAACAAGTGGAACATTTTCACTGCCCACACATTTTGCAGTACAGTGGACATTCGCAAGGTGAGACAATTAAAGTGAGCTCAAAACACAGATGCTAAATGGCGACAATCGATCATTTTCAGATCTTATGGAAAAAATAAGATTTCATCGCAGTTGATGAATATGCCTTTGGACTGGTTGAGATCTTTAGCCTTTTACACTTTGGCAACGACTAACGCAATCGATGGAATGACGGACTCTATGAACTCTACGACGACATTGACATAGTTCAGCGAATGAACATTCAGAGGCTCCGGTGGCTTGTTCATGTTTTATGTATGGATGAAGAAGCTACCGTGAGAAAAGTCTTCAGTGCGGCTGTTGAGTAGTGGTGACGAAGAGGCAGACTACGTCTCCGTTGGAAGGACCAGGAAGAGAACACCCTAGCCAACTTATGTATCACCGATAGGAGAAGGCTCGCGCAAAGCATTGAGGCCCGAAGGAGAGCTTTACACAAGGCCGTAACCTGGTAACGAGTTGTTATGGCCAGTTAAGAAGAAGAAGATTCGTTGAATTGGTTGAGGAGTCTTCTGAGTTCACTTAGCAAAGTTTGGGGAAAGATTACTCTGTGTGCGGTTCAATTTGGTTTTGGAACATGTCATGGGACTATTGAGCCACTTCATCGCGCAACTGGTCATATCATGAAGGCATTTGAGCTTTTCATAAAGTTTGGTATGACTGTTTACTTTATAAAGTACAACAATTTCTAGCTTTTGTTTACTTCCCTTCCTTACAATCATATTTGGTGGGTAGATTATAAGTGATTATTTGTACCTCTGATGATAATATGGCTCTTTTTTATTTTTCTCTTCTTCGGAACTCCAAATATTCTTATGGCTTCTGGAAGATAAGATTAAGCGCTAGAAAATTAATATCAATGTTGGGAAATGTCTCGTAAGCAAGGCGAGTCGATTCTGTCGAGTTCCGAGTTGATAGATTCAGCGTTGCGGCTGTAAACCAGCATGATCCGACAATCTTCATCTGCTTGGATCATATGCGCATCTTTTGGTAACCTCTACCTTTTATTGTGTCTGATATTTCGTCGTTCATACGGAAGCACAGACTGACGGATAGACAGACATTGCTATATCGACTCGAATATTGCTCCTGATCATTTTTGTCCTCCTTCTGCCTGTTACATAGATTGCACAAACCTATAATACCCTTTTACACTTTGTGTACAGGGTATAACACTTTTTCAGTTAATGTGGATACCAAAAATAAATGTTTAGGCTTAATATTGGATAAAAAGCTTACTTTTGCACAGCATATAGCTTAGAAGATTGCCTGGCTCCTTTCCAGCAATTCTAAGTAGTATTGGTTTCAGACGTGTAATTTAGGAAAATATGATAAGGAATGACGAATTGGGGATGTGGCCTTGTAAAGTAATTGGAAGGATTTATAGGTTTTGGAAAATAGGGCTCTGCTCTTTATCACTAGGGCCCCTGATATCTGAGGAACAAAGCGTTTTATATGAATTTGAATTATCGGATGTTCCTGACCAAATCGCGGATTGTTCTTTGCGCCATAATGACAGGTTAGTTTGGGACTTTGACAGGAGCGGCTAGGCCAAGATTGCCTAGGCCAAGGACGACGAGGAGGACCTTACTTAAATTAATCATTTTTTTCCTTTCGTGTAACCGGCTTCAAATGCCAGGTGTTCTAATTCAGCACAATATTGGGGTTGTGATCAAAAAATTGATTTTTAAAAATTGAGAAAAAAAGAGAGAACTGAGTCTCCTGAGTTCGCTCCCTAGCAATATCAATTCTCCTAGTTTTCCTACTGTTATTATTATCTATTATCTATATATAAAAATTAAGACTAAAAAAGTGATGTGCTCGCTAAACACAAAAACGCGTGAACCGATTTCAACCAAATTTTCATACATTGTGGACAGTATTAGAGAGAAGGTTTTTGTGAAGTTTAGACGAATTCCAATAGATGACGCCAAAGATATCGACAAAAACCATGTTCCATATAAAACATACTTAATGTGTTTCCACTTATATAGCAGGCAAGCATTAAATTCGACTCTAGGTAAAGGTTAGAGGTAGGAGACATAAAGATATTGGTACCAATATCCTCAGCTTAACTTGGTATGAAGATGAGAGAAGGAAAGAGAAGGGAGGAGAGGAACGGGATGGGGAATGGGAACTGGAAGAATTAATTTATATAATAAATTTATTGACGGCTTTATCAATGCGCAGCGAAGCGCGCGGGTTCAGCTAGTTAAATAGTATAATTTTCAGACTAATAATCTCTTAATGAACTGGCCACAAAATAATGTAATAATAATAACTAATGGCAATGATTTCTAATTTGTCAGTTACTACTGTAGTTTGCGTTGGCCATCATATTCGTGTTCTATCTGCTTGATCTGAAATGCAAATAAAAATACAAAACCAAATTGTATTTATTTGTCGCTTATTTCGTACGTTGCTTGGCAAAGGCCGAAAAAAGGACAAATATTTGCAAACGCCACAAAGTATTCAAAACAGCTTTGAAAAACACCTACACGGGTGTAGGTCCCCCGTTTGCTCCTCCTCTCCCTCTCAGTGGCTATCTGTCCCTCTTTCGCTTTATAGCCCTTTTGGTTGACATTATTTAAGCAATTCTGCGTGTATGCATGTAAGGGTATACGTGTGTGTTGTATTTGGCTAAGGGTCATGATGACAATTGTGCAAAAACACATTTTACTCTATAGTCGCTTTGCCCAGCAGCAAGTAACTACAACAACAAAAATGAGCAAAGCAAGCAAAGTGGAAAACCAAAGGAAAATTGCACCGCAACAATACAACACAGACTGAGGGAACAATAAAAGTTGTAGACAAATCCAAATCTTATCAACTACGCTCCGTTGTTGTTCTAGTCCCTTTTTAATTTTTCTGAGCTGTCTGTCTGTCTGTCCGTCTGTCTGTCTGTCCGTCCGTCTGTCTGTCTTCTTGTCCTGCCGGCTGTCTATTTGTGCAGCTTGAAGCCTTTAACAATGGCCAAGCCGAATCTACAATATATGCATAGACAAATACATATGTATACAGTCAAACCTGCAAAGTTGGACACTTTTCAGCGAAACCAAAATATATTAGTACAAAAACTCAAATTTTTACCTGCCCAACTTGCACCTGCATATATTGTAAATTGGCCACTTTTTAAGCGATTTTTGAATTTTGTCAATGAAATTGAACCTGGAAAAGTTGGCCACCTTAAAACCACAGTAATGTTATGTATAAAAATACGAAGGTTGCATTTTTTAATCATAAAAATAATCAAAACGAACGAAATCCTTCCAGATGGAACAATTCATTTGTTGAAAATCAAAAGAAAGAAAGTAAGAGCTTATGTATAAATAAGCAAATTCAAAAGATTCACTTAAGTTCAGTAGAATTTAAGTGCAATTTTGTATCTAAAAGAAACAAACTTCGACTCCTTTCCAACTATAGTTTTAAACTTTAAATTATTATATGTTTATTTTGTTATTATGTGGAGTTTATGGTCAAAGTACATAAATTAGATTAAGATTAAATATACAGTTAAACAAATTAAAGAAACAACTTAAAATCACTATAAAATTAACACCCTCATAAGTTGGCCACCTGTATAAGTTGGCCAAAAATTCTTGAACCGTGAGTGGACAACTTATGCAGGTTTGACTGTATCTACAAGAACAAGTACGCTGAGGTTTGCCTTGTTTGCATCGGACATGCATGCATCAGGACTCGTTTCCTTTCTCTGCAGCGCACTCGTTTACTCATCAGCTCAGTTACTAGTTCACTCATACACTCATTCATTCATTTGTACATTTATATGCGCTGTATGCCAGGCATCTTCACAATTTTCTTTGTCATTAGGAACTGTGCTGTGCACTTAGAGAAATGTCTGACGTCGAATAGGCACATAGCCAATATAGAATGCTTTATCAAATGTGATCAATGTGACTTCTGGAGTTACCTAGTGTAGTCACCTCGATCCAATCCTGTTTCACATATTTATTATGTACAACTTTAATCGTGTGCATCTGACGTTAGCGAAATACTTT
Source organism: Chymomyza caudatula (assembly GCA_035041775.1). Lineage (NCBI taxonomy): Eukaryota > Metazoa > Arthropoda > Insecta > Diptera > Drosophilidae > Chymomyza > Chymomyza caudatula. Next base: position 2,732,752 of record JAWNKW010000113.1, on the reverse strand, counting down.
CTCTGGATTTTTTTGGCCATCTTCGACGCAGGAAGGAACTACGAAGTTCTTGAACCCTTGAGAGTCCTAAGTCAGGAGTATAAACCCGCTTCAACCTTTACAGTTCTTGTGATGTATATTGTAGTTTGTTTTAATTTTTTTTTCATTCTTTGTACACAAGTGTAAAAGGGTATTATAGTATTGGGCATCGTACATGTGTAACAGGCAGAAAGAGGCGTGGCAGTGGGGTCGGTCTCTGTTTCTTAGAGACTATAAGAGTTAGACCAATTTTACCAAAAGATTTCGTCGCTTACACCCACATGTCTTAAACGATATGTCAATATTAAGAGTAGAGCTACCAGTTTTGGTATTAAGACTCGTGTTAGGCCTACATACCAAACAATGTTGACCTTTTGCCGAATCAAAGAATATGAAATAGGCATACGAAATCGCTGGGGTTTGACCCCAGCAACGGGTATATAGGTTTGTGCTGGTTAGGTTTTGTTTAGAAAACACTTTGGTAAATATACAGTTTCTAACTTATACGTACATTTTTTCATAAGTCTATTTAAGCTCCTTTACGAACACTCTGTTTTGAGCGTTAGTTCTTCTCAATTTTTTCCGATACCTTGAAACCAAAATGACAATCGAGTTTATGTGTTCTTATTGAAAGATTGTTTACGCCTTAGTTTGATATAACAATTACGTCTGCCAGTTGGTGGACCGCAAAACAAACGGCAGTCGACTGATGACTCTTACCTTGTAATTCTTATACTATGGCTTAAGCTAACAATTCTATGATCTTTCCTCAATAATATCTTTTTTTTCGGTGTAATCTCTCCGCTGGCCACTTCTCTGCTCAGCTCGGCTTTGCTTAGTGCTTTAGGTCTGCTCCGCTTTTCGGATATTTACGCTCCATTGTTTGTCGCTCAGGCGGAAGCATAAAATTGTTTGCTAGATAAGCGACATCATCGACTAAAATGCCTTCTCCTACCGCTTCTTTCTTCCTCTCTCTTTGTCACAGGCACATTCTCCGAAGCACATTATTCTACATTCTGTCTCCGAAACAATGAATATTGTTCTATTCTTTTATTTCTTTTATTTCTTCATTTTTCGAATTTTTTTCTTTTTTGGGTAGTTTAGTTTTCATTGCATCGGCTGCAAAGTGTTGGAGCTCAGTCGGCTTAGTTGCGCCTCACTAACCACTGAGCTATCCCTATCTCTCTTCCCTTCGCTCTATCTCTCTCTCTCTAGGCTCTATTGTTTTGTTGGTTAGTCATAGAGTTGCCACTGCACTCGTAATTTATGATGTCCGTTTGGAGTGTATATGTGTGTGCGCGTGTGTTGGCCATTGTATTGTTTTTACTGTCTAGTGACAATTATGCAGACAACAAAAAACAATAATAACAAACATTGTGGATAGTTTGCTTGCAACAACCTAGGCAAAAAAGCAGCTAATAATGCAATTGAAAACCGACAACAACAACTACAATAACAAGGACAATAAGTATGACAACAACAAATGCAAGGACGTCAAATAGCAGCAGGTGTATGACAAAGTTTTGACCGTCAACACTTTCGGAGCTTTTAAGTTTTTGCTTGTTTCACTTCACTTTTGTTATTGTTGTGCCACTTTGTTATAGTTGTTGTTTTGGGCGTCTTGGCAGTTGGCAGGAATGTTGTATACGCGACTTGGTAGATGGCGGCGCCGTCTTGTCTGGTTTGGCGGCACTTTGAAATTTATGGTTCATTGAATACGCATGAAAAACATTGTGATCCACTCTGACCGACCCCAACATGCGCCAATTGTGAAAAAATTGGAAAAAACAAGAAAATTGAATCGATTTCTTGCTACACACACACCAAAAAAAACTTTTAAAATTTAGCAACTTATTGAGTACGAAAATTTCTATGAAAATTCAAAAATACTAAACATAAATTTATACACACAGCCAATGAACAAGTCTAATAAGGCAGACAGTGCGGAGTGGGCGCAGCATCTAGACTTTCCTTATGCAGCGGAAAATCATTAAGGCAAAGAAATAAACATATATTTTTCAAAGGAAAACTAATGCAATAAAGCAAATCGTGCGACAGCAAGACAACTCTGGCCCAGACCATTGCCAGGTAACTCGGGTAACGCAACTTGTGCAAAATAAGCAAATCCCAAGTAGATACAAAATATGCTGCATAGGTTCCCTTAGTGCTATTCTCTGGAGATATTGTTTGAGGCAAGACATACCTTGTGACACAATAGGCAGCTTACTCCATCTCGGTCTCTCTCTTTTTCTCTGTCTGTCTCAATCTATCTCACTCTGTGCAAAAATGAGTCAACTACAGTGAAGATTTCTTTTGAGTTACTTCTTGGAGAAATATGCAGATTTATTGCACTTAAATTTATCATAAGATTTATAAAAATTGTTATACCCTGTACAAAAAGTGTAAAAGGGTATTGTAGGTTTGTGCAATGTATGTAACAGGCAGAAGGAGGCGTGTCAGACTATACGTTCCGTGGACAAAAATGATCAGGAGCAAAAGTCGAGTCGATATATGTATATCGTCCTTATGTCCGTCAGTCCGCCTGTCCGTCCTTCCGCATGAATGTCATGATCTCAGACACCATAAAAGGTAGAGGCACAAAAACTTTACCGAAAGATGCGCATTTGATCCAAGCAGATAAATTTTCTTGAATTATGTCGATATCTCACCCCCTTCCTCCGTGAGAGAATTTCGTGGTTTTAACCCACACCATAAAAGCTATCCAATTGAAAATTGGTAAAGATATGCAATTTCAATATACCTTATTGGGCAAAATTTGCCCAAAATACCGAATTGGTTACTTTTTATTTTTACAGTATGACAGTTAAAGGTTTGAATTTACTTTCAGCTTATAGACAAGGATGCCATATTTCCTTTCATGTATAAAACATGAAAGTACAGAATATGAAGCTTGACATAGCTTATTGTTTTGACTTATAAGTCTTCTTCTTAATGAGCGATATGTACTGCTACGAGTACTTTTAATTATTTGTGTAGTATGTGGGGAGACTCGATGCCAACTATTGGATGTCCTCGGCTCTTTAGTTGTGACGCAAGATCCCGCCTCTAATTGATATACATAATAAGGTTTCGTTGAATTTGCTCGGGAGAAGTTTCCACTTTTCTTCTTCTTGGGAAGTGCTCAAGCAGTGTATACTAAAGAGAGCACGTTTGCTTACAATTGTGTTATCAATTTTAAATTTATATTTTTTTTTCGCTTTTGCAAGTGACTCCACTGTAGTCAGGAAGTTTTGGCCAAGTTTACGCATTGTATGCTTTCTCCTGCACGGCCTAGTGTACAAATCATGGTGTTTTATGCCAAAGTGCAGTCTAAGAGTGCAGCGAACTATGAACTATTTGGTATCAATGTGAGTAAAAACTTGCCATAAATAAATAAGGTTAACGAAGCAATAGAAAGCCTGCAAACGGCATCAAAAACAACAGAAATGTGGAACAAAAGTACAGTCCACTCTCCACTTTTCTTCTGCTCTTCTGGGGCTCTATGCCTTTGCCATATAATTCTACATGACTCTATTTCATTTTTCACTTGTTTATTCTAAGAATTTGTTGTTTTAGTTTACTTTCTTTCTGGTTACAAGACTTTCTGCATTTGCGGCTTGGGTTATCCAATACGAAGTTTGCTGAATCGCAATTAAATTCTGACTTAAACTGACTTATTAAATAATACTTATAGATAAACGCATAAAAATTATTTAAATTTCAAAATAACACTATGCAACAAGATGTTTCCGTCGTGATGCCGCTATAGATTTAAGATTTCTAATGTTTCCATTAAAATTGTTGTGTACAAAGTTAAGCAAACGGCTAATACTGGGTGGAAAAGTTTTCCAAACATAAAAGCACGACTCCTTATATAAGTTTAACCAGTTTAAGAAACTCTAAAATCGAAACGTAAAAGCTTGCGAAAAGCGAACTAAGCCAAAATATAAATGTTAAGTATAAGTTATGATGTTTACATGCATTCTATAAATGAATATGAAACTCAAGCCAAAGTGTTACTAGAATTATTAAAAAAATGATTTATTTATTCCCCAATATCTATGGTGTCTCCTTCAAAGTAATCCTTCTCATATATAATACACTTGTGCGAAACCTTTTTCCAATCTTCGAAGCATTTTTTTTTGTCCTGGCCTTGAGCTTTTCCACCCATGGGATCTTTATCTCCTCTATGGAGGGTATAACACCGTCGTTTTATTGAAACTTCACACTCCATTTATAATCAAAAGGTACACATGTTCAGAGGGTGTGATATATATATATATATATATATATATATATATGCAACAATGAAATCTAATATCCGTTCGGATCTTATTATAGCTCTGAGATGATATTCACAATGTGGCTGCAAAGATACTAAAGCCTCCGAAGTTCCTGCAAAAGTAATTGAAATTGGCTTGGAATTGGCGGAGAGGAGAGCAAAGCTTCTCTTTGCATGTGTTTTGCATATGTTCGATTATTCATTCGACACTAAAGGCGGTTAGTGGCTACGAAAAGATCATACTTAATTGGGCATTCGGAAGTTAACCTTTTATATTGGACTTATTTGCCTGCTCAAATAGAAGCTGCATAATATACAATTTCAAGAATTGTTGATGAAATTGTCAGCCATCGAAACAAAATAACAAGAATTGAATTAAATTTCAATAACAATAATAATAACAACAAATACGCAGAGTAAAATCTATATATTTATGTCTGTAGCTCAAGTTTAGAATGCTTTCACATAATGTTTTTTAAAAAACAACAAAAACAGCTTAACAAAACTGAAAAATTATTGTCTTAAGCTGTAGAATTTTTTTCGGCTATTTGGAACTCAACTCCTAAAATGAGAAACAAAAAAAAGTACTCGATATAAAAATTAATAAAGCGAAACTTTATTTGCAACTTGAAATCAAGTAACTAACTCAGTCAAAGGCAAAAGCAAAGGCATTATGGCCAAATTACTTTTTATGAGTTCATTTCCTTTTCAATAAGCCAAACTCAAGCCGAAACTCAGGCTAAAACGAAAAAACATGTTTCTTGCAATTTTCTCGCAAATAAAAAACCACTCACTTCAATGAATCGACAAAATTTGAAACGAAAAGCAGCATCCACACATATAGAGAGAGAGAGTAAGATCTCCGACTGCGTAAAGGAAGCACGCTGGAAAAAATCTAAATAAAGGCAGCAAAAAAAAAAAACGAATAAACTCACGAACCAGCTCGAATCTACTCCTGAAAACGCGGTCTCAGTATTGGGTAGGGAATGGTGTAAGGCTTTGGCAAGTACCTGATGATATTTAGTTAAGCGTGGAGTGGCCGGCTGGTCCAGTGACTGACCAAACTCTGCCCCCTAACGGTCTGCCAATGATGAAATTACAACATTAGCAAACTAATCGCATCCACTTTAGATGCCAGCAACGTTTTTTCATAAGAGCCACACGAAGCAATATAAATGTTTGTGCGTTGTGTTGCAACAACAACAACAACAAAAGAAATATTCCGCAAAAAAGTTGGGAACGCCGTTTCAGCGTTGGTTTTACAGTTGCTTGGCTTTATTGTATAGCCGAAGAAACAAAGGCAGAGTTGCTTTGTAAAAGCAGCAGAGAAAACATGAACACAACTAGCAAAAATCGAATAAAAATTCGAATGAAACAAAAGCCAGACGTTTCAGAACAAAGCAATTTAAAAGGTGCACGCTGAGCAATAAAATGAAATTCATCAATAATTCCACTATATCACGTATACGCATACGATATGTTTGCAATGTGCGTGTGTGTGTGTGTGTGTGTGTGTGTTTGTGTATGTGAGTATGTGTCAGTTGGGCATTTAAAAGATGTTTTATGTATTGGCTATTAAAGTGTCAGTGCGGAAATGCTGTTGTGTGAAGTAAAAATTGCACAGGAAATGCTATTTAATAGGTTTGACGGAAGTTCCGCTATACGGAAATGAAAATACATTGCACACTTTTCAGCGCCAAACAACAAATTAATCATTCATGAGCAGCATACTTCTTATAGAGTATTCTATTCTTGATTGCTGTTGTTGTTGTTCGACTCAAGAGCAACAAAAATAACAACAACAAAAAGTGTAGCAATTGCGCAGCATAAGTGCGACTTATGAGGCGAGGCACCACTTGAAGTGTACTCATGGGAATACCAACACAACAACAGCTGTGGGTTTGTGTGTGTGTATGACTGTGGCATTCAAGTGTTGTTGTTTTTTTTTGTGAAGCACGTAGGAAACGTAAGCACGGCCCCAATAAGCACAAAAATGGGTAATCAGTGCTCATCAATGAACCACGTTTGTCGGCACTAGAGATGATATTGGGCATCGTACTACAATCCAGCACAGATGCTGGATGCTTACTAGATTGTTTGAGAGATGATTTTGTTAAAAACTTACCATAGAATTTAACTTCAAGTGCGACGATAATTTATTACGATAATTTGTAACGATAACGTGTAAGGCTAATGGGTAAGGTGAACAACTCATGCAATCTTAATAAATAAAATCGTTCGTGCAGGGTAAGCGTTAATAAAACTCGAAAACCACTGAACCAAATAACTTCATATTTGGACCATATAATTGTTTGGTCTGCAGGAAGGTTTCTTTCTAGTTTGTGTCCGTAAGGTTGACAGGATCAGCTATATTCTAAAGTGACATAATAAATTCATATTATTTATAATTATATAGTAGGCTGGCATCTTAATGTGACTATTAATTTGATTAGAAGACGGTCCAGAATAGGAAACATTGACCTAATTGACGATATAGTGGTCCGAGAAAATTTAACACCAGTACAACTTTTTCAAAGTATTAAAGATCTTGCAAATCGTGTAGCTGCAATGAGTGCTGTACAAACTGCTGCACAACGACCTCAAAACTTGCAAGGGAGAACTCCTTTAAACCCACAACCGGAGTCACTTACTAATGGCAATACCAAAGTCAAATGACTTCATTTGCCGTCAACAGCATTTCTTTTACGGATGGCGTGATGATACTGTTGGGGGTGACTTCCGACAATTTCCGTGATTCCGAAATCAACAGTTCAACGCATGTCTCATGTCATCATATTTCTGGCTATACGTAAAAATCATTCCATTGTATATAAATATGCGTGTGTTCCTGCAAAAGTATATAACTGCCTGACGTTTTGTCCAAAGAAATAATGTGCATCGGAAATGGAAAATTCCTGGAGATACTTCCAATGGCTTAATATCGGTTCTACATGTCATTTTACAAACTAATGTATATCCGAACATGGGTAAAAACCTACGATTTTATTCAATTATTCAGTAGAATTCCTAAACTCTTTGGACTTGCCTGGCATCAAATTCGTCTTAAAGTTGGATCTGCCCTCAAAACATAATGAACAATTTGATAGTGGCAAGGATTTTAAAAGCGCCGTTCAAAGAAGAAGAATACCTAATTCCACGAATTCATTTGATTTAAACCGAATTGCTGCTCCAGTTCAAACTAATGGGCGGAAAAGCTTTCCGTATAGGATATGTTTAAAGGGTATATTTCATTCAATCTTTCATTAATATTATATTATTGTTTCATTTGTTAATCGATAATATCCGATTTAAAAAAAAAAACGAGTGGAATCGTGGATTAATTTAATCAAAAAATCTATTTTGGGCAAAACGAAGTTTATGGGCCGGTTGGTATAATATGACATAAAAAACACGAAAGAAATGATACAAAACGAGTCGTTTAAATACACTTTAAATGTATGTTTCGTGAAACGAAAAATAAATATATTATTATTATTTTAAATTTTTTAACAATTCTTTGGCTGTTGCTGGTAGTATGATATTTGCGTACAGTAGGTTGTTTGCTTTTAAAAACACTAACCATTTGAGAATATTTTTAATATTGAGTAAATTTTCCCAAATGACTTTCTTCTTTTCGTTTGGTAAATGACGTACCAAAATGTACAGTTCATGGTCAATGTTAATTGGCATATCAGGTGGACGAACTTTATTCAAAGTTTCTTCCAAGGGTAATGGCAAGTGAAATGTGCCCCCAACAACTTTGGGAATAATTTCTTTATATGGTATTTTTTTTTTATTAGAAACGGTGCCTAATCTTTGCACAACTTGAAATGCTTTCACTCGCTGAATGAGCATTTCTTCATAACCGCTCAATACCGGCAATTCTTTGGGGACTTTACGGATTTCTAAGTTGTTCGCAAAACAATTTGGTGGCACAGTATTATTTTGAAATTTACGCAAGCAACACAAACAGATATAAGCATTGTCAATAATTTTCTGTTTGCTCTCTGCGTCAAAGTGTTCCTGAACAAACATATTCCACATAGCAGAATTAATGTGACTTTTCAAAGTGGCTAGTGCTTGTATATTTCTCTTGAAACAAAGCATTTGCATTTAAGTATTTCATACAAATATTTCCATCATCGAGATCTATGACCTTTTGGCCGTCGTCACATTCGAAACCCCCTTTACTTTCTTGGAATAATTCTAGCTGTTTTTTTAAGTAATCTACTTCCGTATCATCTTATAAGGCTTTATCGAGAGAATCAATTTTTCTGAGGACTCTCATTATCGAATAAATCTTTTTATTCAATGTTCTAACTGACGGAAAACGAGGCGAAGAATTGTTGCTGCTATAAATGTCGATGGACATGACGAACAAATCTTCGTCCCAATTTATCAGGAAGAGCATGCGTCACGCCACATTTATTGAGATTTCTGTCTAAATGTCGTATATTATTTAATGTAAATTTGGACAAATAGTCTAGCAAAGCCCGGTACTTGTTTAAAACAGTAACATCATTACATTTACATAATTCATTGCATGTCCATGAAGATTTCATTTTTTGAAGTGCTTATTTAGTGGATTTTCCGTATTTATGTTAACTTCCATTTCACGATCTTTCATCTCTGTTTGCTTTCAAATTTATCTATTTCTTCCACACATTTTTTATGTGGCTGCTCATTTGGATCAAGTTCAATTTGTTTTGATTCCGCAACATGATCAATTTCAACTTTGACACACCTAGGAAAGTATGCCTCTGACGACGTATTGTGTTTTGAAATGCCACACAGTGCATATATCTTTGATAAAACATCAGGTGCGGCTTATTTTTCTCTTATAAGACTGGTTTCAGCTAAAATTTTAACCGACTTCATAGTTCATAATAAAGAACAAGTATAATATTTTCTTCCACCATTTGATAATATTTTCAGCATCCAATCTGCGCTCAACAGCAGTCCTACCAGAATTTAATTTATCAGACAATTTTTGTATATGTATTTCTGAAAACCCTTTCATTTTAAGTGCAGTCTGCAAACGAGTCTTTTTATATTGTTTGAGAAATATCTTTGCCTTTTTAACACTTGGATTTTCATCTGACAACGATTCTTCAGTTTTACCACATACCTCTCCTTCATTTTGATTCTTTCTTCTTTTTTTTTCTATTCTCAGCAATTGTAGCCTTATTCTTTTTATAGTATTTTTTTGAATATCCCTTAGATTCCACTTTTTTGGCATTATTAGCGTGAATGGAACACAAATCTACATCCAGACCAGGCATAAATAAATCTGTCAAATTACATTGTGTATCAATGGTTTGATTCTCAGGCAATTTCCGGCGTTTATTTGGAATAGTTTTTTCGGTCTGTTGTTCACTCATGCGTTTTCGTGTAGCATCATACCGTCGAAATAAAGCTGTTTGCAAGGGAATGACATTATATTCTTGGCCCATTACATAAGGCAAATGTTGGATTCTTCGTGTATCAAAAATTGTCTGCAAATGTTGACTCATTGCGTCAGTATTATATCTTATTTTTTCAGGAGCGAGATTATATAAAATTGAAACTGCAAATGTGATTGCAAAAAATCCACAATCTTGTCCATTAGAATCTTCACATTTTCTATGTCGATGAAAGGAAAGAGATGTTCAATGTAAAATCTCACAGTTGCCTTCAAAACGTGTTGTGAATTCGAGGCGATTAATTTAATGCGACAGTAATAACAAGCATACATGCTCTCCTTTTCGCTCTCACTGCTAATAGAGCACACAAAATCAACTGCTAATATAGCAGATACAAGCGTAACACCATCCAAGCGTTATAAGGGTTTTACGTGACGACAAAAGGGTCGGTCTTAGCCCCAAAGAGCGCCATCCGATGTTTCACATCAAAAGGATTTACTCACTTAGCATTATTTGTTATTGAGCAAATGCAGCTGTAGGTGTCAGATACTGTTAAGATTTTAAAAGGATATATTATAGCTCTGGTTGTAAATGAGACCAAGACAAAGACAAGAGAGACTCAGCGGTATGACTATCAGATTTATGTTGAAAACTATACTTTTGATGTTGTCAAGAATTTTATAAGCTTTGGCGCCATGTCGCGATGAAATGCGATCAGACTTTTGTTTCTGTAGGCAAATGAGGAATTTACACTCTGGCCAGACGAAACTGACACTCTATAAGACACCCATCCTTCCCTTTTGCTTTTTGAGTTCTACCGCGGTACTCATGTAAGAGTACCCACCACCGCACCCGGTGGAACAAGCGAATTAATTTCCAATGGCTTCGCTGGCTATCTCATTTTGTACGTATAGATGAAGACGCTACTGCGAGAAAGGTATTCAATGCGGTTGGTTTAAGAAAAGCGATGAAGGGGCAGACTATGTCTATATTGGAAGGATCAGGTAGAAAGCACACTAGCAGCCTTTGCTTGTTATGGCCAGTTAAGTAAAAGATAATACTAAAATAATGTAACAAAAACCTTAAACTCTGACTTAATTCTTTGAAACTTCTAGGGAAGCAGCACATTCTGTTGACTTGTGTTATGCCAACTTTTTGGCTTCGGTTTTCCCATTCACTTACCAAAACTCAAATTGACAGTTAATTCGAATGTATCTGAATATTAAATTAGCAATATTCGTGCCTTATGTATTGTTTATCGTAAAAGTTACTCTCTACACATTTTCTAGATGTTACACTGTTATTTTGAGTCCTAGTTGTGCTTTTCGACAATCAAATATAAAAACAGCCATGATTATATTTTTTCATAAAAATTTAGCTATCAGCCAACTCATAAAAGATTTATAGTTCTTGACAGTTTAAGTCGGTTGCAAGATTGTGCCTTTCCTTAGTGAAACATAACTCAATAAATTGAGTCAATAAATGTCCAAAAATAACAATAAGCTTAAAGTCACTTATATAAGCTTGTGGTTAAATTTGTTTACTTTAGAAAGTTGGAGTCCCATCACGCACAAAGCTGCACTTCAAAACCCAAGCTTTTCACCCACACTAAGCTCGGTCCGGGCCCATCTCTAGGTTAGGCTAGAGGGTTGTAGGTTTGTATGTGCAAGGGTGCATGCCTTAGGGTGTGTGGTCATAAAAGCAAGTTGGTTTGAATGTTGTCAATTTGCAGCTCACATCATAGTCGATGATTATGCCTAATTGCCAGTTCCTGCTAAGCTTTGATCTATAAAATTTTAACTATATACATAAACTTGCTAATAGGTGTAATAAAGTCGGTCATATGATTTATTACCTTGGCTATGTCTTGTTCATTGTGCCATTTACCGTTCGTAATCTACATAAACACACATGCACACACACACAAATATGTATGAGTAGACACATAAACTTGTAGTAAAAAAGAGAGGAAGCTATGTTAAAAGGTTGCGCTACTATGCGGGCCGTCTAATCAATACCCAAATCGTAATGTTGTACGTATACAATATAGGGCAGCAAACAACAACAACAGCAAATAGAGACACCAACAATATACATAATACAAATATTTGACGTGTGAGAAGGTTTGCCTTTTATTGCTGCCTAAATGGGCGCTGCCCAAGGGAGATAAAATTGAAGTTAGGAGGAACCTCTGACTATGGTTCCAGGCATGGAACATGTTCATGGACATGGTACATCGGTACACATAAAGTGAGTTGTTTAGTAGTGAGTGAGAGAGATAGAGATTTAGTAAAATTGCTTTTACCCTAGGAGCCAATGCAACAATAACATTAACTAAAACAATGTGCTGCAATGTTGTATTGAACTCGAGTGTAACTTGTCGCCAAATGGCGTAAATTGAGCATTTATGTTGGCTTCCGATTTTTTCGAACATGCCGCGTATCTATCAAATTGTTATACAGACCCTCACGCATACTCTCACATGTCTGTGTGTGTGTGTATGTGTGTGTGTGAGTGTGAGTGTGTGTGTGTGTGTGCGTGTGTGCGTGTGTGTGTGTGTGTGTGTGCGATGTTGGCAAGAAATTGAAAATGAAACAAGCGCGCGGTTCATTGCCAATTCATTTATGCGCACATTCTGTGTATCTCTGGCCCACTCATGCTCGGAATTTCTCTTCCACTTCCTTTTTAAGGGCCTGACTGTGCTGCAGGTGTTTCGCATAAAAAATGGCTGCCATCGGTAAAGGCACAACGGTATTACATGTAATTTATACTTTTCGGCAGCCACTTTGGTCGAAACCAAGCGCCAAGTCCATTGGCTGCTACTGCCAGTTCCTGTCTCCAGTCAGCGACCACGCACGACTTGACGCCATGATAATGTATCGAATTCATTTTCCAGTTGTTTTGCCTGCCAGCCATCAGGGCGCTAGTACCTGGGAAGCGCTACGCTTCAACATTTTGTTGAGCAAATATCAAAAACGCTTTCGACACATTCAGTTGGTTTGCTACCAAGCGCAAAATCTACCAATCCACCTACAACACATAAATACTCAATTACCCGCGTTGCCGTGTTGCCTGGCTAAGCTAAGTTGTTGCTCTTGTCTGTGTTAGCCAAGTTGGCCATATTGGCTAAGTTGGCATGCCACTTGAATTTCATACATTTTTGTTTGATATAAGTTGGTTGTGTTTTTCTATATACTCTGTCATAAGTAACATGCGATTGGCAAGTTGTTTGACAGCCATATAGGTACTATATTTTCTTGTTGATTTCCCAGCGGCGATTAAGCCATGCTCTTCTGTTGAGATAATAAATTAGGTTTGAGGTAATCTCGTGGAAACATTAATCAATTAATACTCCATAATTCGCTTATAGTAACCACAAAAAGCTCCCCGCAAGTGTATTTACGCTTCGTCACTTATAAGTTAGCTTTCGTTTTCTGGTTTTTATTGAACTTCTTGCCAGTTTGTTTCTTTCGTTTGAGTTTTTGGAAACGTTCAATGACTTGGCTTGCCAACAAAGTTTATGGCAAATATTTGCCAAGCGACCAGGCTGCTGGCCCTGCAACTCTTTATACCCTTACCCCGTTCCACACTCAACACTCCATATACTCTATTTTATTTTCCATTTTCCTATTACTTTTATTACTCTTTTTGTAATTTCCCAGCTTGTGTTTGGTCGTGTTGGCATGTTTATTTGCTTGCTCGGTAGGTTCCATTTCAATGCATTTATTTATTTGATTTCTGTGGCGCTCACAATTTGCAGCCACTGTCACTGACGTCGACGCCGACGTTGACGTCGAGACCATTACAAACAAGCTCAAACTCAACTCCGTGCTGTGTGTTTGTTAAGGGCGTTCAAATTTATTTGCATTTCAGGGAGAAATAGCATGTGGGTCTGTGTGTGTGCCCATGAGTGTGCGTGTGAAGTTGCTCCTGTTGACCAACTCCGGCAATATTAATATTAAAAATTGGTATACCTACAAATTTCAAAGACAAACATTGCAGCACTCCTGCACTCTCCATGAGTGTATGTGTGTATGTGCATGTGTTAGTGTGATTCTGTACCAATTGCTTTTATGAATTATAAACACTCGCAAATTGGACTTTGCATAATTTGCAGCTGTCATTTAAAAATAAATAGTGTACTCATTGGTAAGGTAAATAATAACAGCGTACAGCCGGTAAAATAATTATATGTGCCAAAAAATATTTCTCTCTTACTCACATATAGATAACGGAACATTAAATTTGAGTATGCAGATTTTTAGATGTATGCCTTGTAACTATTTTTCACATAACCACGCCTACCTTTACCGTTAATTTAGGCGGTAATTTTTGACGTTAGTAATAAATAATAAATAATAAATAATAAATAATAAATAATAAATAATAAATAATAAATAATAAATAATAAATAATAAATAATAAATAATAAATAATAAATAATAAATAATAAATAATAAATAATAAATAATAAATAATAAATAATAAATAATAAATAATAAATAATAAATAATAAATAATAAATAATAAATAATAAATAATAAATAATAAATAATAAATAATAAATAATAAATAATAAATAATAAATAATAAATAATAAATAATAAATAATAAATAATAAATAATAAATAATAAATAATAAATAATAAATAATAAATAATAAATAATAAATAATAAATAATAAATAATAAATAATAAATAATAAATAATAAATAATAAATAATAAATAATAAATAATAAATAATAAATAATAAATAATAAATAATAAATAATAAATAATAAATAATAAATAATAAATAATAAATAATAAATAATAAATAATAAATAATAAATAATAAATAATAAATAATAAATAATAAATAATAAATAATAAATAATAAATAATAAATAATAAATAATAAATAATAAATAATAAATAATAAATAATAAATAATAAATAATAAATAATTATATGTGCATAGTGATTTATTTCAGGTCTAAGTGCAGAAACGACAACACCTATGCAAAAAAAGAAAAAAGATTTTTGAAGACTACGTAAGATATCATTTTAAATTGAAACAAGATAATTTTTTATAATTGGAAATACTATTTTGGTCCAAAATGCTTCGTAATAACTTTATGTCCAAGACAGAGCTGGTAAGGATTAAGGGATGGGAATGTGCCAAATTTTAGTTATTACATGTAGGCACCGTAGTACCATTGAAAACGGTTAAAAAAGTCTAACAAATTACACAATCGACTATCAGAGGAATCTGATACCTATTATTGATGTGATAAATAAGTGGCACACTCGGATACTTTGATACTCATGACATGATTGATGTCCAATAAAATTAAGTCCGAATCAAACCTAAATGGTACTAGACAGCGTGTGGGACAAAAATAGAAATCCCGGATTCAGCTCCACATCGTGCTAAGGATAGCAAATCAAGCATTAAAGAGCAGTACAGAAATTAGCGAATTACAGTGTTTGAGAAATACAAGTTTTAGGTCGTGGGATTTGGAATCGTTACGCTTAGCGATGAAAAAAGTTTAATTAAGTTGGGAAAAGTTGAAATTGGATGGTTCAGGTGGCTACTATAAAAAATTACGAGAGCAGGGATGTCCTTTTCAAAAATTAGCCCATGGCAGAAAATCACTTATGGTATGGGCTGTGTTCAGTTCTATGTTCAACTAACCAAAATGAGTTTTCCGGTTCGAATTTCTTCACTGGTATATTATAAGGTTTTTAAAAGCGAAGTAGTCCAATTTCGAGACGTTTTTCCTGGCCAAAACTGGATAGTTTAGAAATCCAACGCTCCAAGCCATGATAGCCGGCTAAAAACGTCGAACTCTTAGTCCCTTTCTGTCGTGGGCGAGTATGATTCCGAGCCGTAATCCAATACAGGATGTCTGGGAGATACTTTCTGTAAAATTTCTTGCAAGTATAGTCAGTATGAAACTTAAAAGAAGCTTTGAGGAGGGGAAATCCGTGCCATCGCACCGGAATGGAACAAAATAAACTTCTCCGTCCTTAATAGAAGGTTCATTAGGCTCATTGCCCCGCAGGCTAAAACTAGTGGATGGACATACCGACAGCTCAATATGTTATTACCATTAGTTTATTTTGTAAGAAATATTGCTATTTAGTGTTTTTATATTAAAAAAAATGGCATATGCACATATAATTATTTGCTATGGAGTAAAACTAAATTAATATTATTTAATTATAAGAACTGTATTTATGAAAAATTAAAAAATATAACATTAGCATTTCAACATTTTTATTAAGTAAAAAATTGATATGAAACAATGCACATATAATTATTTTACCGGCTGTATTTCATTTGTATTTTTAAAGTTTTCGAACAGTAAGTCAATCATAATAAAAGTTATAATAAATACATTGAATTACGTGAACAAAAAAAGCTAAGCAGAAAATAAAACATGGCTTAGAAAAACCTGTTGAGTATTGATTTGAAAAAATTGAATTAATTCAGTAATCCAGATGACACACAATTGCACTTAACAAATCGCGTCTATTGATTGATTGATAAATGCAGTTTCCGATTGATGAATGCGCAGTTGCTGTGTGATTAGCTGGATTAAACAACGCTGAATTTTGAATTGAAAAAATGGCGTCTTTGATATATGTAAACCGGAAGGTCGAAATGTTCAGGGAAAGAGTTTGTTATATTTGTATTGGCCGACTGACTCCAATTTTGATATTTAAGCTTGCCAAACCAAGTATCTCTAAAAGTGGAAATATATCAAATTATATAAGACCACAAATGACTGTTATGGAGCAATTGACATGTTAAGAAAAACAAACAGCTTCATGCTAGAGTACATCAAGTCAGCGGTATCCCTTCGTTCTTGTACACAATGTAAACTGCAGACATGCCAACCACAGCGACGGAGCCGTGATCCAGCCGTGACTAGCCGGGAGTTGTCTCTTGAGCATCCTATCTGCAAGAAGCATCAGACGATCTATTCTATTCGTGCTATTCTCGCTAAGCTATATATATATGGGCATATATAAATTATATAAATTGATCAAAAATTACGTATGTGGCTGGTGTTAACATAACACTCCAATTTATAGTTCTTGGAATGAAGCATGTTGAAAAAAAAATTCGTATTCTGGTGGACAAAAAAGAGTAAACTACAAAAAGTGAAACAAAATCCCAAAGACTACTATTATTTATTCCCAAAACTGTGCACAGAATCTGGCAACACCTAATAATAGGAACGGGAAGGGGAATGAAAATATGAAGAGGAATATGATCTAAAGAGTGGCAAGGAGGTTAAAAGTTAAAAGGAAGCGGAGTGAAACGTAAATTAGGTGGTTTCATCCTATGGCTCTTGAAAAGGGGTAGAGGTAGATTACTAGTAATAGAACAAGAAGTTATGGAAAACTTAAACCGAAGAAAAGAATAAAAAAATAAGTGGGCTTATGTGCATAATCATCGCACAAACTTCAAAGGTCCCAAGCTAACTTATTCTAATTAATGGAAAATCTTCAACAAGAAGCTATTCATGGAAAATATTTTAAATGTATACAATGGTTATGGGTCTAGATTAAACAGTAAGGGATATAAAAAATAATATAAAGCTTCTTGGAAAACTCGTTGTGTTTGAATGAAATAAGCCGCTCTAGCGGCGTGGTGATTAGCCACTTCAAATGGAATCGCATTGCGTATACTTAATAACACACTAAGTTAGCTTTAAACACACACACACACAGAGTCAACAGACACACTGTCACATATGGCCTTTGGCATATAGAAGCAAATAAAAAGAGTCTGCAGTAAATGTCAAAATGTCTGCTGTCAATATCCGCCAAAATGGCCGCTGAGCCAACGTCATGCCTTTTTGGCCAGCTGCACAATTACATTGTCGTCAATATTTATTTGGCCTGGCTTTAATTATTGCCACGCCCATCGACAGGCCCGTCGCCCTAAACGGAAATTGTATGCTGTCATTTGGTCTTAGTTGCCTCTTTGTTTGTTGTGTTGTTGTAGCTGTGAATCTACAGTTTGGTGCTTGCTTTATGGGGTTTTTTATTTAATGTTTTAATAGAATTTTGAAATATGTGCGCAATTTTTGCGCTGCAGAACAATAACTTCTATAGCATGTGGCACATTTTTTTTTTGCAACGAAAATGCAATTAATTCGATAGTTTGGAGCATTTTTTCAATTGTTCCATTGATCTCTCGAAACGGTTATTTGTTTGTTGCTATTAATGCCAGACCCGTTGACTTTAAGCAAATAAATCAACTGCAATAAGCTCTTAACTTTTGCTGATTGATACGCCTTTACTTTATTTTGTTGCACTATTTCGAAATAATTCAATATTGTCAAACTAATTTTTTGTGGCCAAGTTGTGGCTGCTTTTTTCACCAGCAATTTGTTTGTCACGCGTCAATATTTAATAAACAATGCATAACTGTTTACAAAATTTCATAATTTTTGAAATTTCAAGCTGTTTGCTATAACAAATTTATTTATTTATATGTATTTATTTGGACATGGTAGTTTGGCAAATTGCATGAAACGCTTGGGTCTCACGTGGCGTATGCGCAATTTGGCACAGTCGATGCTTAAATGTTTAATGAATTCAACAAAACAAAATTTCGACATTTATGTCACAAAACGTTTTATGATATTTGTATGAAATGTCTGTTATTAGTCCCCAAGCTAATTAGGCGTATGCGTAATTTTATATTATACTTTTACACGCAACGTGTATTTGCAATTTTGCTCGTGTTTTTGGTACAGTACACGTTCGGAAATTGAAATCATAGCGATTTGACTAAAAAGTAACTATACGTCTGGCTCTATTTGAAAACTAATTACAAAAACTTAATTAAACAACTATTAATTGCTACTTATAACTAAAAATGAAAAACACAATCGTTACTTGATAATCAATAATAACAGCAGACAAAAACGTCTATTCAAAATTACAAATCTTTATTGCTTTCACAATTTGCCATAAACTTAAAAAAAAAAAAATCATATTTTCCTGCATTTTACTGTAATTTTTTAGAAATCGACTGTCATGGGATTTCATACGCACAAATTAAAGCATTTCATTTCCCAACTGCCAATTAGTCTAGTTAAAATTGTAACTGTAAATGCACTGCATATGAAAATACCATAAATTTAGATTTTGTTTCGCTTTGCCAACAATTGAATTGAGCGAAAAAGTTTTTAAGTTTAAATAAAGCACAAAAGCCTGGTAGGCGTATACGCAATTTCTATTCTATTTAATTGAATATGCGAGCGCATAACTTTTGCAGCAACTTTGTGACTCGGACAAAAGTTTCATTCACAGCAACCCTAGAGATGGGACAAACCAATTGTTAATTGAAAACAAAATCTCGTTCCGTTGCACTTGGTTGGCAACAATTACACTAGTTGGCTTTTGCACTAGGACCACACAATGGCCAAATGGCCAGCCAGCTGACTTGCGCAGGCAGGCAGCAAGACAGATGGACAGACAGTTAGGCGCTCGAACAGACAAAGGCTTCCCCGCAAACAAATGCCGACAATTAACTGTTCCAACGTTACAAAACTAAATGGAAAAACAAAGTAAGGCTATGGGCATAAACATTGGCGGTACTTTATTGTGGTCCAGGAGGCGGCTGTGTACTTACCGCTCATCACAATCACAAAGAGCAGCAGCCAGACCAGGCAGATGCTGTGTGCCATATGCTGCGGCAGCAAGCGCAATGTATGCAGCAACAACATGGCGGCAGCAATGACGGCACAACAGGAACAGCGACCGGAAATGCAGTAAGCCTGCCTGCCGGCGTGTGCAGGCAATGGACAGCAGTAGTGGCTGGCCGGTTTTACGGGTTGTTTGTATGCAGCTCCTAGTTGGGTAGCTGGGCAGCTGGGTAGCTGGGTAGCTGGTGGGCGTTCTGTTGTCTGTAAGCTTTTGTTTCTGCTTTTGGGATCCTTAGTTGTGGCTTAAATGCGCGGCTGAGGACGGCAGCAGTAGCCAAGTTAACAACGTCATCATTAGCATCATCAACAACAACTGCAGCAACGTCATTATCAAAAGCTGAATCAGCTGCGCTACAGTAACCGTTGCTCTATTAACTTGGCCAATTGCCAGACAAAAGGCGTGTTGTTTTGTTGTTTTAACCTGTCCTTGGTCTCTCGTCTTTTTGTTCTACCATCTCAGTGGGCAGTGCTTCGCCGGCTGTAAAGAGCAGAAACATTAGGGTCTTTTAGTGCACATGACATCAAAGTTATTGAAGTTGCAAAAGTGTCGAGCAAAAGCCGGCCAGTCACTCACTTGCTCTCACTCTCTTATGTCAAAGCTCAATTTCCTTTGCCCTTTGACTTCCGCTACAAAATCAAAGCAGGAAATGAGCAAAACGATGTGGACGCTCTCACGCCACTTGCATAACATAAGACCAAGGCCGAAATACTAACCTAGCTCTTGCTTGTTTTGTGAAAATGATGTGAACATTTGCAGCAACTTCTATGAAATTTTGCTATTGCATTTCATGCAATTTGAGTAAGTATTTTTGCCCATCTTAGAGTATCTTAATAGCGTTTTAGAGTTTAGAGTTTTTAGAGCCAGAATCCGGTTCTCGAAATAAAAATTAACTTTAGTAGTTATCATTTAGTATGAGAACTCTTAGACTTTTTATTTCTAAATGCACATCACTTAAAATTTATCCTGCCATTTTTGATCCCTGTACAAAGTGGCAATATTTAAAAAAAAATTAGTTTTCTTACAGATCGTGAAATTAGAACTTGAGATGTGCTCGTTTTATGCATCATATACTTTTAAGCTATCAAAAAATTAGAAAGTGCAACAAATATTTATAGCATATCCACAAAGTATTCACAGTGAAAATTGGCAGTCACAGGTAACTCTCCACATAATGGGAATTGACAGCCACAGGTAAATGTATGTATTGCGTGTGTACGAGGGTCGCTATTGAGATTGAGCAGCCATTTTTGCTGTTTCGTTAACACAACTCCGAAAAATTAAATCTCGCAATTGGTTTCAGAGGGCTTGGCGACGTCAGCAAAGACGTCGGCAGCATTTAATTTGCTGCAATAGTGTGTGTCGGCAAAGAAAAGTTGTCAATATGTTGCATGCGTGTATGTGGCAACTCCTCTGCTCACTTTGCCGATTCCTAGATTTGATCTAGAGATTCTGTATTACACACAAAGTGCAACGACTTATCCGAATCAAGATAATAATAACTATTCTATAACCAACATGGCTCAACTCTAATATCCTCCTTATGTGAATAATCAAACAAATCAATTCTTAACTTCAATTTTTCAATTTATTTTTTAAGAGTTCTCTATGAAACTTTTTGACAATTCGTAAAACATAAAGCAAAAAAAACTATTTGATATTTTTTGAATTTTTTTTTTCGATGTCGAGTTATTCAAAAAATAACGCTGTCTTCCCTTAGGTGTGACTTTTCACACATATGAGATTTCTATGGATTTTTCACTAGGAACAATGCCCTGTACCTATTTTTCTCATAAAAATCAAGTTTCTGTAAAAATATGTATATTGAAGCGTTGAAAGTTATCGGCGCTATTCAGACTGCGGGGGGTAAGGGAATCCGGCAAATTGTCCACAATGTTTGGTTTATAAGCTTAACATAAATCTTCGTAGCAAATTTGGTGATTCTAACATAAATCTTAACCTTAACATTGCTGTAAAAAGTAAAATTTTGTTAACGTTTATAGAAGGAGGTAAAATTTCCACATTATTACCTATTTTTCTTAACGTTTCTATCCGATTTTAATCATTTTGACACTGCACACCCAAGTTTCAATAGGATAGCTTTTATGGTGTGAGTGTAAACCGAAAATATTTCACGGGGGAAGGGCGATTCGACAAACTTCATCTGCTTTGATGAAATGCGCATCTTTTTTTTGTCCCTCTAACTTTTTTGGTGTCTGAGATCTCGACGTTCTTACGGAAGGACAGACTGACGGACAATGCTATATCGACTCGACTATTTCTCCTGATCATTTTTTCCCATGGAACATATGGTATACTGCACCTCCTTCTGCCTGTTATATACATTGAACACACCTATAATACCCTTTTACACTTTGTGTCCAGGGCTTTTATTTACCCATAGCCATGATCAGGCGTTTGTGATAGTAGAGGAATGTGTATATAGTATGGTGTGCATATGCACCGACACCACATAAGTTATAAGTATACCAACGGATATCAATATAAGCACTCTTGCAGTTCTCCATAGATCGATACCGCTAGCTCGAAGAACTGCGAATTGTATACCAAGGATAGACACCGCTATGTAATTCTGAAATTGAGGCAATGGAACTAATTGAAGAAGAAAATTCAACAACAAATGAATCAGTAGATAGAATATTCAATCCATTGTTCTTTTCAAAGGACGATATAGTGAAGAACTCAAAACCAGAGCAAGATAGAACTGCTATATTTAGGAATGAAAATTTGCTCAAGATAAGCAAAAGCACGTGTTAATAACATCAACGATGTTTTTCTCATGTTTCTTCCACAACGCAAATGCAACTGCAAAATATATAGAAATTGATTCAAATTTTTTCGCTCTCTTCATTTTGGCTGGATTGTACAGGTGGTTTGTTTGCTTTTACGCTCATGTTTGCAATAAATATAACTTCCAATTTTATTGAGATCCAAAGTTGAAACAATTTTAGACTTTCAATACATGAACATTCGATTTCATGATTTTATTAGCCGACGTCAGCAAAACTCTACCACTAAATTTTCCCCTATCCGTGGAATAATTGAAAAATGGTCCGGTTCTGGTTTGGTTGATTATTTTAATCCATTCGAAGGCGTTACCATTGGTGAACAATTACATTGTTTTCATGGAAGATGCAAGATTCGACAATACATAAACAATAAAATAAGCCAAAGAGTTATGGTATAAAATTTTTCCTATGGGTATATTCTGAAGCTTGCTGTGCTTGAAAAATCCAACCGTATTTGGGAAAACCATGAAAAACCTTCTGCCTTTTATATAGATTGCATTAATCTACAAAACTCTTTTATTTATTTTTATTTTCGAATTTCGAAAATGTGTTTTGCCAGCTCAGCCTTAACTGAAGTTCTTGTGTCAAATGCAGCTAAGAGATAAGATGCATAAGATAAGTTTATTGAATTTTATAATTTATTAAAACAATATTAATAAATTGGATATAAGGGACGACAAAGTAAGTTTTTTTTTGGAGGAGATGATTTTGGTTGATGCAACAAGGTCCAAAAATACAAAAGCTGACAATTTATAATTAAATCATTTAACTATTATTAGCGCATAAGTGATTAATTTGATTGTTTTCAGAACTTTCTTAATTTAATTGCATTCAATTTGCTACTATAAGATCGCCTAATGATCGGGTGTTGATAGCGCGTTAACCAAGTTTTTGTAACTGTCCATATGTACATATATACTAAAAGTTTGATGTTTTTGAGATCTTGTAAAATTTGTGTTTGCCGACGTGAATTAAGTGAACTAAACTAGTATCTATTTTGTTCCTTTAAAAGTAATGCTTTTAAAATATAATGCTCACGTCCAACGCTTTTTCTAATTCTCCGAGCACTTTTGATATGCGCCTTTGGGTATGAGATCTTTCAACGTCTTTTCATAGATCTTGTCAGTTTTGGAACAAGAAAAAGTTGCAGTGGACCAAGTCCGGTGAATGCGGTGGATAAAGTATGATAACGGTATTATTTTTCATGTGGGAACAGATAAATCATCGTGACGCAAAAGTGATGAATTGATTTTCTTCAAAAACAGTCGATTTATTTTTTGCGCAAATAACGCATATGTTGAACATAACATGCAAGATCACCATTTACGATCATTGTAAATATATCTGGATCGTCATTGATGTCATACAAAATCTGTTGAACGATACTCATCCGACTGTTGTCTCGCTCTACATTTGCAAAAGATCGCCAAAGCACCGAAACATGTACCAATATAAAAAAAAAAACCAAAAAATAAAAAGATATTAAAATATATCTAATTGCATTTGAACAATCTCATATACAAGTAGATACAAATTTTACTTAATCGCTCCATCACACTCTCTCGCTGGCTCTATCTCTCTTTGTAGCTAGTCTAAATAACCTTTTATGAAATATTTCTTTAGCTATTAAATTGTAATTTTTAAGAGCTTTGACACGGTTCGATCGATAATTTAACACGTTTATTATTATTATTGAGCATTAATGCCCCGTTTATTACGCATACGCGGCGTGAATTTCGGGTCTTTCAATTTATCTACTAAATATATCAGACGCTGACTTATTTGCTTTTTTCCGCCATTTTGAATGCCAAGGCTGCGCATAATTTTAATGCAAGGCTGATATTACAATGTGTTTTTCTATGTACATATATCTACATGTATATGTACTCTTTATATATAGGTTTTCTTCGGCTGGTCTATGTACTTGGCACAATTCGTATGTACATAACTTCGTATGTATGTGAGTTCACAGTTATTGTTAGAAAACGGAAACGGCGCAAAAACGAAGAGAAAATCAAAGTTGGTTCTTTTTTTATTATTGTTGTTATAAGGCATTTGAAATGGTATTGGTGTGTGTGTGTGTGTGTGTGTGTGTGTGTGTGTGTGTGTGTGTGTGTGTCTGCGTGTGTGTGTGTGTGGGAGTAGAGTTCGAAAAGCAATTTGCCACGCACTGTCAGTGAAGTTTAACGCTGTGGAACATTTCTAATTTTCAGCTACGAGAAATTTATACAATAAAAAATTGAATACATGACCAAGAATTTACATAAATGCAAGAAAGGCAGACACATGGACAGACCGACACATACACACACTCAAACTGACATATTGCGACACTGGCTCACATGCTTGTAATTTGTAACAGACAAAGATTTTGCATTAACTTTGCCCCTAATAGCAACAGACACATTAAGTTTATACGAACGGCATTTCATAATTACCTAAAATCGTAAATTCAAGAATAGGTTGCTTATGCGACTTCCAATATTTGTGAATTCTTTCTCTACTTGAACGTTGTGTTGCTACTTCTCTACTGATCTTCAAGTAGATAGAGGCCGCAGTTCGATTCTCAGATTGATGTATATTTTTAGAATTTCGGCTATCTTGGCATCACCGTCACAATGAAGAACGATGTCAGCATGGAGATCAAGCGGCATTGGCATGGGTGACAACGCAGTCTGATGCCTTGCAATTGGGGTCTGTTCATAAATGGTGTGACAAAAATTTTTTAAATTTTAAATTTAATATGAACTGATTTTTTATATAGGATGCAGCGATAGGACGATGTTTTAAGGAGTCAAAAATGTAATGCAAGATCGTGGACCGATATGTTTGAATTCGAAATAAAACGAAAACATTGCATGAAGACATAAAGATTTTTTCAGATTTTATGAACATTTTGATTGTAACGTCATTTATGAACATAAATCAGCCAAATATGTGTCATTCATATTGCATTTAACTCTCACATTTGGCTCTAAAGCGCAATATTCTTAATTAATGTACTTAGCCGTGCGTTTCATATTGCAATTATCTCAGCCACAAAAACACAGTAACAAACACATATATCTCTATAAACACAGTATGTGTAAACACCTATACTCAAGCATATCAATTTTAAATGTATCCCAAGCGTAGTCATTAAAATGTTTCAAAAGAAACATATACTCGCATCTGTTGTCGACAGCCTACAATATAAAAAACCAAAAAAAAACACAAAAAAAGTATAATACCGAAACCAAACCAAAATAAAAATAAAGGACGTGCCAATGTGGCGTATGCGCAATGTTTAACTTTTTACAAGTGTAGCGAATTTTGCGCACAATTTAAACTCGTCGACGTCGCTGTCCGTTATATTTCGGTGGCGTTTACTGTTGCGTTTTTGTAATTACACACCGGCGGCAGGAGGGTGCCACAACAACAACAAGAACATCAGAAGTAACAACAAAATTTATATAACATTATAAAGCAATTTGCAGTAAATCACCGAAAGCAGCGCTCGTGTTTATAAATCACAGACAGTTCAAAGCATGCAGCAGCAGCAGCCGAAACAGCAGCCGCCAAGTACCAAAACACCCCGCACTTTTCCGGCCTAAAAACACCCAATCCAAACTCCTCAAAATGAAATGAATAATTAATATGTCTCGCCCACTCACGCACGCCCATGCGCGGCATCACGATTCATAGCAAGACGGCAAACAACAACAATAGAGTAAACGCCAAACGAAAAACAAAATGGAGAAAAAACCATTGCTTGGACTATGGCAGTGTAAACAAAATGGTGGCAGCAAAAACGCCAAAGCGCCAAAGCGCCAAACATGGAGCATGTGAGTCCTGCGGCTAAGCCGAAGGGAAACACAAACCACAACAACAAGTGAAAGAACAAACAAGAGATTGACAAATTTGCCACAGCGAATGAATTGGTTGGCATTGGCATTGACGTCGAAAGCGACAACGACTGCGACTGCGACTGCGACTGCGGCTGAGACTGACGCTGCTTTGGTTGCTGAATTTTTCATTTATGACAATGTTTACGTAATTTGACAGCCTAAACAATTTTCTTAACATTTTTTTTCTCTTTGTCATTTTCCTGACACAAATGGCCACTCATTTATTAACATGACGATGAGCAGGACCAAGGACTCGAGGCCATCTGTACCGCAAAAGGCCAAAGGCATAATGAGTACGTTCAAATGAATGCAACAAGGAGCAGAAGGCGCGGCAGATTTTTTAAGTGAAATTTAAGTGTTTTTGATCAGCTTCGATCATAAGTTTAAAATGCTTAATCACAAAAAATGTTGCAAATAAGTTCACACTTTCAGATAGATAATATCTGCTTGTCATATTCTTACTTTCTAGACAGAAGATTGACCTCGAAAGCCCACATAAAAGCAAAGCAAAAGCTGATAAAATTAGAAACTAAAAAGATGTACCGCCTAGAAAACAAAGTTCGGCTATACAAGGCAGTCCTTAAGCCAGTCTGAACGTATGCCATGCAGCTCCGAGGGACGGCGAGCACCTCAAACATCGAAATCCTGCAAAGATACCCATCTATAACTCTTAGAAACATTGCAGGCGCTCCAAGGTATGTAAGCAACCAAGAAATACACAAAGACTTGAATGTTCCCTACGTCAAAGACGAAAAAAGCAAAACATCGCGAAGATACTTAGAGAGACTGTCTAATCACGAAAACGTACTTGCGATTAACCTACTGGACAATAGTAGGACCTTCCAGATCGATTTGTACAATAATTGTATAATAACCTTAAGAAAATAGAATTGTTGTATATTGATTGGGCTTACTGAAGTCAATCACCATCAATCCTGTCATTTTAGTTTTATTTTTACTTATAAAATTTGCTGATTGTTTTTAGACAGATTGCCAAAAAAAATATATTAATAAACAAAAATGAAAAATATTCTTACTTTTACGCCAAACAAGTTTAAACTTCAATTACAAAAACAATTAACCTTTTTGGTATTTGTATGCAAAATATATGTTCTGTACAAGGTATGCTTAATAAGGTAGCATCACTTTACTCTGTTGAGTGCTTATGAAACTAAGAAAAAGTAAGTGTAACTTGAACAAATCACTATCGTAGCTATGTAAGCAACAGTTTGCAACGGAACTAAATTTAAGTTGCCGAAAAACTGCACATCCTCAGAGTGAGCTTGGTCTGCGATTCAGCATTGTGGGTCCCAAGCCCTACGCAGTACTTTATTAAAGTACTGTACAGACCAGTTGGTGAATACAACAGCTAACCAGGGGGCACCACGGTAAGGTTTTGCATCAACTTGGTTAAGGTTGTTCGACGAAGACCGTTGATGTTACTTAATCACTTTTAAAGCTTATTGCTGACAATGAGACCACAAATCTTCAATAAAATAACACTAGATAATTACATATTTAGGGGCATATATTTCAATACACAAATATGGTTTTTGATGTGAAACATCTATTTGAGTGGCTTAGCTGTAAATCCAATGGATTTACATTAATGGAATTGATAACCGAGCTATATTTGCACTAAACGAAGATATAGTTCAACACATCAATGGAAAGGTAAGTTCAATCGAACTAGCTCAGACTTTTTTATATGTTTATAGCCGTGACTGCAGCACATTAATGAGCTTGGCATGGCATAGATTCATGCTAGATGGAGTCATATTATGACAAATCATGGTCCAAATACATTAGGTAATGAAATAAGCAGCTCCGCCATTTGTTATTTGGACGTCTTAACAAAGGAGTCAGTGAGTCAGACGGCATTGAATCACATTTTATAACGAGTTAGACAAAGTCTGGCTCATTAATTTGCTACAAAGCCGTTGTCGAACTGCTCCAAAGTTACATGGGAACGGTGGAAAATTGGAGCAAAAAATGCAACATCATCATCAATGAGAGTAAATTCGTCAAAGTTGACTATCCGCTAAGAAGCAAACACCTGCCAGATCTAATCTTCAATGGAAAGATTATTCCACGTAAAAAGGCACTGGTGCCCCGAAGTCCATAGACTTCCGATAGACAACAGACTTGGGAATCCACATCAAGGCAACTGTCGCCAAATCTCAACAGAATCTGAACAAAATGCATTACTGCATACAGTACAGTATTGCAGTAAATAAAAACCAAATAATGCTGACCTTTTACCGAATGAACCCCCTTACCCCACGCAGTACAGGTATACCAGAAATTTGATTATTAACGGACAAATGGGTACAGGGTATCCCACTGTTGGGCCCCATCCCGACTGTCTACATGAAATTTTTTTCTTAATACTTTAGCTATTTTTAGTTTAGAGCAACAAATAAATATTTATTGTTTTAATGTCTTTGTTCTTATCCTGAATTTCTATAACATAAAAGTCAACCTTCTTACATTCAGGAAAAAAATCCTTGAATGCACCATAATATGAGCTTAGCATTTAAATCCATAAGTAGACCTCTTAAATAGTTGAAGATTGGCACTATCTATCTTGATTATAAAAACAATATCTGCTACCTCCTTAGACGCCCAACAAAAAAAGTATACAAACCATTCTAAGGGTGTCAATATTTCATCCATCCAAATGATGGTGCGAAGAGTATCTCATAGTTTGAGTTTCCCAATAACATTTCGCTTACTTCTTAGTTTTACTTTATTTCTTTATATTTTTAGTTCCTCTGCAAATTACATAACAATCTAATACTCTTGTTGTTATCTGCTAAAAGAAATAAGTGTATCTCTTTATGTGATCGTTTAAGCGTTTTGAAACAAGCTGATCATTCTAATTGTAGCTAATTTAGAAATCAGCACAAACTGTCTCCCAACCTCTTTTGGGTTTTGGTATATATAACGTCATGCAGACTTTATGATAATTGCGCAAATTAAGCGCAAACTCCTAATTGATATCAAGAACAGCGACAACAATAACCGACCTTGACATGGAGCCATTATTCATGCCATTGCAATAATGGTCAGCCCAAACCCTGACCATTTCGGAATAACCAGCAAAAAAAAATATGCGCGACTGGCAGAAAATTATTGTTTTGCACAATTTGGCCGCATTGTTTGCTGAATGCTTTTGGGGGCATTAACTGCTTTGGGGTGCTCAGAGGGCTCTTGTGAACCATGGGAGCTATGGGTATATTTGGCGGCTCTGGTTGCTTTACTTGGTGGCTTTCATTGTGGCCCGTGCGCTTCACGGCATATTAAACAAAATGAATAAATTACAATTGCAAATAGGCAATTTCCTACACTTCCTTCCTTTTGACATTTTATTGTGCAGCAAAGCAACAACAACAGCGACATCTACAACAACAATAGAAACAAGAACCGCAAATGGGCCGTTATAGGGACAGGCCCTACCAATTCCATCAGTTGATTTCTTATTGTCAAACGGCGCCGCCCAGCCATGAGAACAATGTATTCAGTTCTTGGTAATAACGGAGACTACCAGGGCCAAGGGGTAACGGTACAGGGAATCAGGCGGTTTGGCTTGGCGTTTTGGTCTAAATTACGTCTAATTTGCAATTTCGTTTAATTGTTTGTGGTTTTGGATTTTGACATAATTTGAATGTTTGTTATGGCCCACGAATCTCACTACCCTGTGACCTCGCAGATTGGCACAGTGGGCGAAAGTGTAGCCACAAACGAAGTAAATTAAGCCAGATCGAGCAACTATATATGTTCATGAACAGCAAGTCGATTAAAAATAAAGTTCCCTGAGAAAAACTGGAAAACAAATCTGATTAGTAGGCGTAGCTTGACTCTGTGAACAGCTATGGGGGAAAAATAGTAGTAGGCATTTTGTATTATTATCACATCAGATTTCCAAAATTCTCTTTAGTAACAATATTCCAAGAGCTATTAAATGGATCAACCCGATTTACGTTGCACTAAAACGTTTGTCGTAACATCGGACACATACAGAATTTTAGATTCATTTTTATACATGTATATAGATTTGTAGCTACTGAGTACCCTGATATTCTAACCGAGCTAAAAGTAGAGCTATAAAACTATCGATAGTGGCGCCATTCGATATATTCGATGTATCGATAGTGGAAAGTGTGGCAGAGATTTTTATTTGTTAGGGGCATAGTCTGGCCTGAAAATTGTATGAAAGCGTTAGAAAATTTGAATGAATTTCTAAGAATATTGATGATATAAATGTCTTGAACAAAAATAACATTCTAATGATTAAAATAGATTCAAAGAAATCAAAGAAAAATGGAAAAAGAAGTAAATTTCTGATTCACTTCTGATTAGTAGTTGTAGTAGTATTTTATTTAATTAAGAATTTTCTCAATTAACAGTTATGGATATTTTATAAATATTGCTTAACCAAAAATATACGTTTCCTTGGTATATAACCGTACGTCGACCACCAGCTGCAACACATACTACACCTGGCTTCCGGTGTCTTAGATACCAGATCGATTGGTAGTACACCACAGGGATTCATGGTAGTGATTATCAATCTTATAACTATATATATTTAAAGTACATTTTCTGTGATTACTCTTCTGTAGGCAAGCACTCGGCTGATGAAATTGTGCAGCGTCACCGAATCCTCACCATTAAGAATATTTATAGACTTTACAATGCTCATCTTCGGAAATATAATATTCTATACTTTTTGAGGATGAGACGGACACCAATGAAATGCAGAATATTTTCTTACTCCCGCAAGTAACATAATGGGCAGATTATGTTTATGCTCGTTACGTTAAGAATGAAGCTCAGATTTCATATTTCGCTACGGGCCATAAAGATATTTCGAATATGTTCTGCCGTTAGACAATCATTATAATATTTTTTTTTCTATCAGATCGTGCTAAAACTTACTCTAGATAACTCGAGCAGTGTAATCTGTATGCTTCATCCATTTTTGAGAAGAAGCCTTTGCATCCACGAACTCCAGTTCGTTGGTTCATTGAAATTAATCGTTTCGCCATGTGCTTCAGCAAGGTTTTCCCATTCGTAGAACATTGCGATTTTTTCCTCAACAAAGAGCGGGTGATTATATTGGGAAGCCTCTTTTCATGCATGCTCATAGCTTTAACCATGTACACAAAATGCAAGCTACACATGTACAAATGCAGTGGAGACAGTCCTCTTTCTATGTAGATGTGGTAAACGAACAATTTTTTTTATGAAATACTTTAGCAGATTCTCTACTTCGTCGTATTGCTAGCACAAACCTCTTAACACGGTTGCATAGTCAAAAAACTCTTTCCGCTGCTGAAATACTGCCAATTTTTGTTGATGAAAATAAGCTGCATACTATATGTTATGGATTTTGGTACTATGATCGCTTACCCCCGTGTGGTAAGCGGGTTAGAGAATACCACCTCAGCAGGTCAAAGCTTGTCGTATGAGGCGACTAACAATGACACTGGATTCTTTCGAGATCAGTAAGCCTTAAAAGGATTGTGCGTAGGGATTGGGACCCACCACGTAAAACCACAATTCCAATGAAAGAATGTCTTTACGTCAGGCCGTAACCCGATAACGGGTTGTTACGGCAGTTAAGAAGAAGAAGAAGAAGTTCGCTTAAGCTTGTAATCTGAAATGGGTAGAGAGAGTTGGCTCAGCTGTCTTGGCCAAACCACCGCCAATAGATGGACTATGCTGAAAAACTATAATACAGTTCAAATTGTGGTCATAATTTGAGTTCCGCCAATACGCAAACTTGAACCACTGTGCTTTTTCCTTTGACTTTGAAGCTGATGATAGCAGCAAGTGTTGGTCGCTAGAGTTACTTTACTTTACCGAATACATGTGGCTCGTATTATTATAGCTGTTGTTATTGTTGTTGCTGCTGCTGTTTGTGTTTTGTGTTATTTGCGGTTTTAGTTTTAGTTCTGACAATGTCCTTGTCCTTGTCCTTGCCGTCCGTCAATGCACGCCGGCACGCACGTTTATGCTGAGCCTCTAAGCACACGCATGTTGACACACACACACACACACACACACACACACATAGATACACACACACACATACGTATTTATAAATGCGGCCACTGTTTACACTGCTGCTCTCTATTAGTGGTTTTCGCTTGAGCGCACGCAATGTACTGTTGCAATGCTGTCTGCAATGATTCTGTCATGATTTTCTATTTCGCTTGAAACTATGAAATATGCGTTGTTATTGATAAAACACGTAATTTTTTACTATTTGTTCAGCAAATTCTTTGTTTAAACAGCAGTTACAAACTAAAAGTAAAATGCTTATGCTTAGTCAAATATTAAAATTCATAAAGTAACTAGCTGAACCCGCGCATTCCGCTGCGCATTGATAAAGCCTCTACCTCTACCTCAATTCAATAGAATTCCTTTCCTAATCAAATTGAATGCTTGCCTACTATATAAGTAGAAACACATTTAGTATGTTTTATATGGAAAATCGTTTTTGTCGATATTTTGGCTTCATCTATGGGATTTCGTCCAAACTTCACAAAAACCTTCTCCCTAATACTGTTAACAATATGTGAAAATTTGGTTGAAATCGGTCCACGCGTTTTTGAGTTTAGCGAGCACATCACTTTTTGAAGCTTCATTTTTATATATATAGATCACAATTTGAATACTGCTTTAATATTACAAAGGCATCCAGGCGTTTGTTTAATGTCTGAATTTTCGCGTGTTTTGGTATCGAACACTGCAACTAGCCATCTTCCGATACTTTTAGTGTATTTCAAAATCGTGCTCTGTATAATGCAATCCACCCACACCGTTATTGCACAGCTATAAAAATTATCAAATGAATTTCGCACCGACGCTCAAAAGTATGCTACGTTTTAAAGACAGCACTTCCAATAGTCATTCCAATGAGCAGCACTTTGGCTAGTCGCTTGTCGTTGCTATCGTCTGACTTTTGGCCAACCATGAAAGCCACTCAAGCACAACTCTAATGGCATTGTCGAAAAGCGAACTTGCCGCACCCCCCAAAAGCCGAAAACGCCCCCGCCAAGAGGTTTTGGGTGCCACTTGGGCGCCTTACAAATTAGCTGAACGACTGCCTTGCACTCACTTTTGTCTATGTACTTTTCAAAATTGGCTTTCACACGCCATTTGCATTTAATTGCCTCCACAGAAAGAGACGCGGAGCAGGATAGATAGAGTGTTAGAGCGGGAGAGGGCGACTGAGTACTTGACTTTGACTTTGCTACGCTTCTGCCTAGTCGTGTTGGCCTTGTTAACAAGCGTATTTGCCTAAAACTGCTTACACTACAGAGAGTCATTTGCGAAATCAAATAGTTATTATTGTTAATACCAATTTCTTTGTAGTTGTGTGTATGAGAAGCTCTGCCATTGACGATAAGCGGTAATTACATTATAAAACTCATTAGAAGTTTCTGCTTGCAACTTTGAGTGTGACTTTAACGCGCTAGTTGCACAACTGATTTTCGAAATGTTTTAGATACTTGTATTTACTTTTTGACTATTTTCAGAAGCACAAAACTCTGTCAAGGCAAAGTAAAAAGTAACACAGTCAATAAACTTTGACAAAGCAAATACAAACTGATATATATAAATATATATATACAGTCAAACCTGCAAAGTTGGCCACCCTCATAAGTTGGCCACCTCCTTAAGTTGGACACTTTTCAGCGAAATCAAAATATATTAGTACAAAAAATAAAATTTTCACCTGCTTAACTTGCACGCATATCTTGTAAGTTGGCCACATTTTGAGCGATTTTTTAATTTCGTCAATGCAATTGAACCAGCAATGTTATGTATGAAAATACGAAGGCTGCAGTTTCGAATTTTAAATAATCAAAATCAAAGGCAAAATTTACAACTGAACGAAATTGGTTGCAGTAAACTCATTGCTTATATAAATTTGAATGAAATCCTTCCAGATGGAACAATTCATTTGTTGAAAAAAAAAAATCTTCTAAATAAGCAAATTTCAAATATTCTCTTAAGTTAGAATTAGAACATTAGAATTTAAGTGCAATTTTGAATTTATGGACATAGTACATAAACATACACGATTAAATACATTTTTATGTTTAAAACAATCATAATCCATACTATAAAGTTCAAAAAAACTTACAGCCTCATAAGTTCGCCACCTGCACAACTTGGCCAAAAATTCTTGAACCATGAGTGGCCAACTTAAGCAGGTTTGACTGTACATACACATCTATATCTATGAATACACGGGACGCGGGGGCAACAACAAAAAACAACGAAACAGAAGATATTGTTACTGTCCTATAAATGCCTTTTAGATGTCTATATGCGATAAATGTATGTGAGTGGCTGTCTATCCGTGTGTGAGTGTAGATACATTTTTTTTTTGTCGATTGAATTGAAAAGCCAAGTTGTATAAACATGCCAAGGCTGCCAGCCATACTCTTTCCCTTGCCGCCATAACACGCTGGCAACTTCAATTGAGAATTGTCTGCGTTGCAAAAGTAAAAAGTGTGTGTGTGTGTGTGTGTGTGTGTGTGTGTGTGTGTGTGTGTGTGTGTGTGTGTGTGTGTGTGTGTGTGTGTGTGTGTGTGCGTGTGTGCGTGTGTGTGTGTGTGTTACCAATGCCATTGATGTCGCTGCGCACTCGAGTGTGTTTTCTTTGGTAATGGAATTTATTAATATTTCATTGTGTGGCATATAGTAAGTGCAGGCAACAAGGATAAGTAAGGAATCTGGGCATGAAAAATGTGCGAAAAAAGTAAATTTGTGGCTTTAAAAACTGCCAAGAGTTTCCGTTGTTACCTTGTAGTTGTTGTACTTGTAAAGCTATAGTTTGCTTTTCGGTGCACAGCACTTGTCAACAGGCTCTGAGTAAGTGCCATTGTCTGATAGCTCACTAATGCTGGGTTTACACTATATGACACTATGACAGTGTGACGTATGCCTGTTTGCGCCAATGGCTATCACACGTGGAAAGTGTTTACATTGGGGGCACACAAATTAAGAGTCACACGGCTGTAAAAAAAAAATGAATATGTTTAGGTGTAAACACCTTTTTACATTATGACAGCATGACCATATGACGCTGTGGCCAGAAGTTCGCAAAAAGTAAACAATGAACAAGTTCGTGAACAATAGCTACGAAAAGAGTCAAACATTTAGTAACTGTACCAACGGGTTGGCTGTTCACACTGACCGTATGACAGCAAAGTGTGACGCTGCGTGCCCCAGTGTAAACCCGGCATAAGTCGCTCAAGTGTTTGCCTTGCGCAATGTACGCCTACTCATGAGCTATACTCGCACCCTAGCCGTCTATCTGTAACTCAAAGCGTTGCCAGATTGACTTTAAGTCATTTGCCCAAACCATTAAATAAATCAGTGTACCAAAATCAACACATCGTTCTGTGTTTTCTGGGGTCAACTAACACCGAGAGAGTTGTTTATTAGTCCTTAGTATCTAGCGGATTTGGGGCAGCGAGTGGCGTTTAACGCCACAACTTGTATTTAACTATCCGAATGTATTTCAGTCATCGCTGTTAACAAACCTGTAATGGCTTATGTTTGCGGGGCGCTTGCCAATTTTCGGAGTATCCTTAACCGAGGCTTTCTCGGGACACCACGTGAAGGGCAACTTGGCTAAGCCAGCGTCAGGTAATGCCCACCAAAACGCAAGCGTGATCTTAAAGCATAAGCTCTGTTTAAGAGAACAGTTGGTGCTGTCGAAGTGACTAACGATTTGTAGTTCATTGGCTAGTTCCTGGTATTAAAAGTGTATGCAAACAGCTGCCTGAGATTTGCATTATGCATGCCCAGTTTAAAGCAAAATCAAAAGTTGATCGGCATGTAGTTACACTTAGATTTTAAATTGAGCAAGAGATAAATCGGAATGCTTGACCAACAAAGGGAAAAAAGAAACTTTTGTGCACTGCATAGCCGCATAATCATTTCAAATTCAACAACAAACATAAGAAATCAAATTTCAAAGCTACTCCGAAATCTGTCGGCACTGCTCCCTAATCCTCCACCGCCTCATTGGGTTCATTGTTGGAACATGGAAACGAACAAGTTTGCAAAAACTCTTGTGATTTTCGCAATCTGAGCGATGAGCGTATAAATGCGGAAAACCAGCTATAAAGAGCGAGAAAGAGAAAGAGAAGTAGCTACATAAGAGTTAAAACTATGCATTGGAACAGTAAAAATAATAAAAACAGTTGCATAAATCAAAAATGATAAAGAAAAACTGTTGTACATAAAACTTGAGCAAGGCTAAACTCTATGCACATGCAGAACTGCGACAACTGTCGAGTCAGAGGCAGCAATGGGGTATACTACCCGTAAAAAGAGGGTTTCTCAAAAATGTGTGGAGTGAGACACAGAAATTTCTTAAGCAAAAAAAAAAAATAAATAAATTGAAAGTTTCTTTAACACAAAGACGGAAGGGAAATCAAGTTGAATGTTTCAAGCTGAAAAACAGGAAATAAACCTTGAGCTGCAAGAGAAAACTTGTCATACAGAATGCAAAAAAGAGAAGAAAAAAAACAAGACTGAAGTCAACGTAGGGGAAAAGGAAAATCGAAAGGTGAAAAATGCGTATCATTTTTCTCAGCTTTGACATGCGCTAAATTATTGTTGTTTGCTTTGAAGGCCCCAGAACAGACTGAGAAAAAGCGAAGTGCAAATAGCTGGGTTTGTTGCTGTTATAGCTCCGAACGAGGAACTTACATTGCATTAGCATATCTGAGCTGCACTGCCACGCCCACTCTCTGACTTGATACACAAGCAATTTTGCTGTCATTGCAAATGCAAC
The DNA here is from genome assembly GCA_035041775.1 of Chymomyza caudatula. Classification (NCBI taxonomy): domain Eukaryota; kingdom Metazoa; phylum Arthropoda; class Insecta; order Diptera; family Drosophilidae; genus Chymomyza; species Chymomyza caudatula. Next base: position 2,695,810 of record JAWNKW010000113.1, on the reverse strand, counting down.
TACTTTCAATCTGTTGTCGATCTATCACACACACACAGACTCAAATACACTGTCAGAGAAGCTCACTGACAGTTATCTATATTTAGTTGCGATGCAGGCGCTGCCAACCATGTTGTGGAATATATGGTGATTTGTTGTGCTCTTTGGACACACTCATATACACTTCGATGCACTTAAATATCACTACTTTCGTTTAGTAATGGAAGATACTGTTTCACTTGCATTGCAGTTTAACAGCGCGAGTAATATGTGAAAAAGGTAACACTCAGGTTTATTTCGGATTTTGATTCCGATTCCGACTGATCGAAACTATTGTTGAAATGTGAATCGTATGTATGTCGTCAAGGTTGACCAGCTGTCTTGCTCATCTAACTAACCTATGTCCGGACATCGAAATATTTGTATTGAAAGCAATACTAATAACAAAGACGTATGCGGTATATATTAATAAGTGCAAGAAATCCGAAATTGTATCTTTAAAATGGAGTCTTCAACAAATAATATCTTATATTTAGTATGAGGCTCGATAGTGAAACGTATTTTATTGTTTTTTTCCATTGATTGTCACGGTTGGTCAACCATTATTACTTGTAAGGCCTGATTCACCTGATATTGGTATTAATATCGTTAGAAAACAAAAACAAAGGAAAAAAAATTGGTTGAATGTTTCGCAAACGAGTAAAGTATTAAGAACGAATTGTTTAAGAATAATCTTGATCAATTCTCCTATAAGATATGTATAAATTCCATAATAGACACTATGTGATACAACAATCCAAGTTAAAAGGTAGCTATTTGAGCAAAGCGGAGTGTAGTCAGTATAAACACTCCCTATAAACAATGTTGAGAGAGATAATGTGAAAAATGTGTTAAAAATGGATTGTTGTGATATACGCACCCATTTTTCCTCTACGAAATGTTCCCCACTCATTGCTTCAGTTGCATTCAACGTACAGCTTAATTTGCATACATCAAACGCTGCCAATCTAAATCTTTAAGACCAAGTTAACACAAACACATACAAAAGATGGCTGCTAACAGACATTAAGCCGACACAAGACCGCACGGCAATGCAATTAGGCTGAGCAGTCAACGATTAATGGATTTGCTTCATTTTGGTTTGTTGGTGTCAGAAGCAGAATGTCAGGTTTTGTTTGCATACAAATCTGAGTGAAGAGTCGGAAAGTGCTAGGCCAAGTCCAAATAATGGCCGTGCACACACAACGGGATAGGGTACGCTGCTGAGTAATCAGTGCAATCGAATTGTGGGGTCAACACTTTAAGAGTTGCCTTTGTTCTTTTTGGTTTTTATTCTTGTTTATTCTTGAAGCAACCTTAATGGGTCACATTAGCCGCAATATACGAGCTCATTTGTTGCTACTTTGGCCACGCCTATCACTACAAGGCAACCGAAAATGGTAAATTCGTATTAAAGGGAAATGAAAAACAAAACACAAATACAAAGGTAAAGTAAGCACTCTCCGAGTCAAGAATACGCAATTTATTGACAATAATTGCCAATTTGTTGCCACAATAAAGGCCGAACAGCTACCACAATATAGTTCCCGGAGTATTCGCCACATTCGTAATGCCAAATAAGATCCGCACACACAATGCACATTTGCTGTAATTCGCAACATATTGTCATCTATTTGCTTATGTTGACAGTTTTGGCTTCTTTTCTCTTCCTCTTCTTTTTTCATTTGCACAAAAATATGGAGTACATATATGAGACATGATGGTCAAACAAGCATGAAAACCTTCTTAGGTGTAGTTAAAGTAACGTTTTGAACCGGAATGCTCAATGGTTTTGTTAGTAAATTAAGGCAGATGCACCTTTTTCGATTACCCGAGTCTTGTTTTTAGGATTTATCATTGGGAAACCCAGTACCCAATTCAGACCACAACAAAACGACACAAAATTTGGTGACATTTACTTATATGTTACTATATTAACTTTACTTTCGAAGCATATACCCTCTCCTTGCGTACTACCGCTGTGAATATCCTTGCTTTCCAACGTCCACTGCCGAGGAAGGGATGGTATGATCAAGACTGTAGCGACACCACTGTAGTAAAGAACGCCTATAGAAGGACCCTGCAGACTGTTCCGAAGCGATCTGTCCGAGATCACTATAGAGAGATGAGAAAGGTGGCGAACGCCTGTCAGACGTTAAAAACACTTGGAGGAAACGTGCGTGCGAAAGGAGATTGAAATGTTCAGAAGCATAAATCACGTTAGGAAGTTCTTCTAAAAAGTCAAGCGTCTTACTGGAGGATTTAAAACCGGTACATCTTCCTGTAGAAATGCAGAGGGAAATCAGGATTTTGATGATCAGAGTACATTAAGTTGTGACGAGAACACTTCTCCGGCTTACTTTCGATCGATGATTAACTACCCGAAGTCCCCAATCATCGATGTGGATATATGTTACTGCCGCCTAGCTATGACGAAGTCAGGGTCGCGATGAGCTCGCTCAAGTACAACAAAGCTGGTGGCGCAGATTCCCTGCCTGCAGAGCTGTTCAACACTGGTGGCAATGGGTTGATGAGATGCATGCATTCTTTTGCAGAATATGGCTAGATGAGTGCATGCCCGATAATGATAACTACTGTGGTATTAGTCTTCTTTCTATTGCATATGAGGCAATATCGAGCGTAAGACTACAGCCATTCGCGAAAAAACCGCTTGGACGTTATCAGTGTGGCTTAAGACCTGGTAAGTCTACCATTCACCAGAACTTCTGCAAGCCTTTTTATACCAAGCAAGGTTTCCGACAAGGCTATGGCCTCTCCTGTAACATCTTCAACTTTGTGACGTAGAATGTGTTACGAAAGGCCGACATAAATAGAAACAGGACAATATTGAACTATAAAAGTATCCAGTTGCTCGTATATGTAGATGATATCGATATCATTGAAACGAACAGTTACCGGAGCCTTTGGGCTATTGAAAGAGAATCCGCGAGGATGGGTCTGGTTGTAAAAGGGAGCAAGACAAAGTATATATTGTCTTCGAGTAGAAAGTCGCCGTGGTTGGATTACTTTAAAATTACGTTGAACACTTTTGTTGTTGTCAAAGATTTCGTCTACCTTGGCATCACCCGAACAATGAAGAGCGATATCAGCATGGATATGAAGCAGAGAATCATTCTTGCCAATAGATGTTCCTTTGGTCTTTGTAGGCAAATTAGTAGTAACCACTCTCGCCAAACGAAACTAACACTCTACAGGACGCCTTTGCATTACTTGGAGTCTAGCGCTATTGGATTGACATGCAACATCCCGAAACGGTAAACCTCACCTCTAAAGAATTGTAAACAAATATCTTATTGTTAAAACTCGACTAGTTCCTTTTTAAGTTTAGAGTAGCAAGAATCTGTGCTCACTCCAATACGCTTACGGCAAGTAAAACGTTAATCTATTCACAGCTATCGGGCACGAGCCACCGAATTTGGAAGTCTAACAGAAGACAAACTCCTTGTCTGTGCATAAACAATCAGTGCTGACTCTTTGTGGCATTGACCCCAACACTCCATAAGCAGCACTATCTCCCAAAGTTATCCTGAAAGTCCTGCGTGACTTCTGCTGGTTTACTGGGACATCGAGCTTCCTGCAATCGAAACCGCCAAGTCCGCGATTTACAAAGTGTACAGAAGAGGTCCATACACTGTCCTGCATATTTTTTTAATTCCATCAGAAAATATTTCAACTTGTTCTACTCTATAAATAACTAATAACTTGAAAATTTAAATGAAAATTCAAAAATCAATAGGTTAAAAAAAAAAATACCACACTAGCAAATATTACAATATTGTGCGGAAATTTTAATTTATCAACAAAAGTGCCCTTTATTAAACTAACGAACAATATAAATAGAAATTTTTTAAAATTTTTCCCTTTTATTTTAAAATACATAGAACAATAATTTTTTAATAGATATTGTTTGACGATAGTTTATTTCACTTTTTGGCAATTGAGTTTTCACTAATATTAAAATTCTGTGTGGAATTAAATATATTTTAGTTTTTTGTTCAATTTATGGTCATAACATGGCAAAAAAATAGTGCTTATTCGTGAATTAATAATAGAAGGCAAAAAATCACAAAATTTTCTCTAAAAATTAAAAACTATATACAAAAAATGTTATGCAGACAGCCGGGGCGATGCACGACCGTGGAATACCCTGTACCCTTCTTTTCCCATAAAAACTAAATGTGGCGTATAGGGAAATGGTAACAAAAGTATCTGGGAAGTTTTCCTGTTGGGAAGCTGGGATTGTTATGGGAGAGGCAAAAATTACTTTTATGCCCATACCTTCAGTATTCTATAGATTATGTTGTTAACTTTTAAAATATAAATCGAACGAATTTATAAGTAAATGTCGCAATTTTAAAATTAATATGTTGAGGCTTGTGGCAATAATTAAAGTAAATCGATTGCGGGGGAAGGGGGGCTTCTACTGAAAAAAGGTGGGCACAATTTTAATGTTTAGGGTCACAGGAGTCTCCACACCTTTTGCAACTCCAGCTCACATACATCCATATTTACATGTATTGGACATTTGGAGCAGTTCATAATCACCACATTTTTACTGTAACTTTTGATGTATTTATCCGATTTGACTCGGCTGTAAACCGCGAGAGGCTGCTGGTGGGAAATAGGGGAAATATAAACCCAATTCGACAAACTTTATCTTACAAAGAATACGCTCATCTTTTGCGCCGCTAGCTCCTATGGTCTCGCAGAAATAGCAACTCATACAGACAGACAGACGGACGGACAGAGAGAGGGACATGGTCCAATCGCTACCCAAGGTATTGATAAGACTTCTTGCCCATGGAACTTATGGCCTGCCACGCCTCCTTTTGCCTGATGCATACATTGCACAAATCTTATACATTTTGCGTACAGGGTATAAGGAGTTATTAAAATACAAAATAATTCGTATCAATTTCTTTAAATTTTAAATTTAATATAAATTAGTTGAAATGATAGGTTTATACGTGAATCGTAACTAGTAACTTAGCAGTAAGCCGCGAAATCCTGCTGGGAAGAAACGTAGGTTAATATCTACAGATAACGAACAAATAAATCTTTCATGCAATTATACGTATCTTATGCCGCAATATTGTGTTTCTAGATGATGGGGCTAGAGAGACCTAGCATGGGATGTTATATGTGCTAATTAAGCATATATGTAATCATATTATTAGAATGAATAATTCCATTTCAATAGGGCCTCTGTCGAGTTCAGGCTCAAACGGATTTCAACAAGCCGAAGTAGATAGAAGAAACTATTATTATCATCAAAAGAAAAGCTCTTTTTTATTTAGAAGGAACAAAAAATGTATAGTGCTTGCATTGCTAAGTTCAGCAAGTAATGCTTTTAACAGCATTCCCGGAATGCTTTTGACAAAAGACGTGACAAAATGTTTTCTTGTGACACCAAGAAGCAACTTTCAAGAGTTGCTGTAATCAAATCATAGGTTCAACGGAAATCAATCAATTTGTTAACTTTATACAATTTGTAAGTGATTTATCGAGCAATCTCTGTATTCGCTTGCTTCACTAAAGTCCTTCCGGAATATCTCTTTACTTACAGTTAACAAATATACATCCCAGGCGCATTTCTCGCTTTTCGGTTCCTTTGCGTCGGGTTTATTCTATTTGGGTAATGGTCTGCACACGCCACTTTCAGCGCTTAAATGCCAATTTAAAATGTCGGAAGGCCGCAAATTTCCGTTAGCCATACAGAATTAAACGCAAATACAATGACGTAGCAGACAAAGAGCATTTTAACACACACATACACAAGGCAAACCCCTTGTAGCGTATATAAACAAGTGGAAGTAAACTCATGTGTGGGTGTGAAATTTGCACCCGCTCGCGGTTTTTATACCCTGTACACAAAGTGTAACTTAACTGGTCATAACAACTCGTTATCGGGTTACGGCCTGATGTAAATACATTCTTTCATTGGATTTGTGGTTTTACGTGATGGGTCTTAAACCCTACAGACAACCCTTTTAAGGTATACTGGTCTCGAAAGAAAGAGTTGGAGCAAAAAAAATGTACCAATAGATGCGCATTTTCTCAAGGCTGAGGAAGTTTGTCACATCTTACCCCCTTCCCCCGTGACAGATTTTCGCGGTTTACAACCCCTCCGTTGAATCTATCAAATCTATGAAAATCCTCAGCGATGTGCGTCGTGTTTATATGCATCTAAGTGTTAAAAATTATCGAAATCGGATAAATTTATCAAAAGTTATAGCCAAAAATAGGTTGCTTTCAGCCCCCTTCGACACCAAATTGCTCCAAAATTCCAATACACGTGAACTAGAGTTACAAAATTTGGTGTCGAGACTCGCGTGAGCCATCGTCAATCATTAAAACTGTATTCACCTGCACCTTATTTTTAAACATGTTTTTATATATGTTTCAAAACTCAGCGTTATTGGCCCAAGAATACTGTAGTTATGAACATAAAAGTAATTTTTACCCCATAATAACCAACTTCCCAATAGGAAAATGTTTACAGGCATATCGATCTTCTGAAAAGAGACATAAAACTGGATACTTCCGTTCCCATTTTACTGTATTTAGATTTATAAAGAAAAAGGATACAGGGTATTCCACTGACGGGACCCGTCCCGACTGTCTTCATCAAATTTTTTTTGACTGTAGTATGTACGGTTTTGTAGGAAATTAATTTCCGACAGAAGTCACACAAAAATTCATCGGGACTGCCATTGGACGGCGGAGCCAATCCCAGCTATAATTATGTCCACATTCAGCAGCTGTTTGCCTATATTTCTTTTAGCCCGTTTGTCTCCTTAAAGACGGCCGTTCAGTGTTGACAAAGGATACTGTTACCGATATGAATGTCCTGTTTCGCTACTTCGTGCTCAACGCAAGAGTAAAGCTTCGACTGAAATTCTAGCCGCTGAAAAGCCTGGCGGCAACCGCAGCTGTCATCATGTGAAGCGAATGCGCGTTGCGATAAATTTTAGGCCAATGTCAAGCGGCGACATAAATCAGCCAAAAGATTTATGGCGATTTGCCTTAGTTGGCTCTGATAAGCGCGCGTTTCAAAATATGCGCAGTTCTTGGCAAGATTCGGCTTGGTGTGCGAGGTGCGTGTAGTAGTTATTCTTATTGTTGTTGTCGGAGTTTATAACAACTCAAGTCGGGCCAAAGCTTAACAAAAGGTACTCACATAAATAGTTTATTGTGGCAGCTAAAGAAGTCATTGGCCAGACCTTAATCTCACTCATACCCGCCTCGGGGCTCCACCTGCTGCCATTGTCCACCACACGCACACACACACACACACACACACACACCCACACACACACGCAGCATTTAATTACACATATCTGCAAATTGAAAAGGGTAACCCTGGCCTCACTCAATCTGCTGATAAGTCGTTCTATGTGTGTAATTGTGTGGCTATATGGGTGGATGTGGGTCAAGCTAGATTGCGCTCAACTGGAGCGTGCAAACGGACCTCAGCTGACAAATTCATTAAGAGCCGCAAATTTTCTGGAACAATAAAAGGATGTTTGAGATTTTTGCTGCCTTAAACCGATGGACTTTGCCTCAATTTGCATTTAAAGCATATTTTTACTAGCGCTCAGCTGCAGAAAACAAGGCACGGATGCCTACAGTAGAACTTATACATATCGAACTCTTCCATACAGATTTTTTCTAAAAAAAATCCTCTATAGTGACTTATTTGCTGGTTTTAAATCCACTTATTTTGATGAAATAAATAACTATTGTATTTGATAAACAAAAGACTTTTGCATCATTTTGTATATTTGTAATTCATAATAATGTCGGTTGCGAATCCGCTTAAAGGATGTTCAACTGTATTCCTTAACCAGAATACAGCAACCATTTTCATTAGTAAAAACTCATGCCATCTCAGTTGTTGTTTCGTTTCATTTGATGCGCGCTAAAATAAAGAAATGGTCCCAAATGTTAAGTAATATTCAGCAAAAATGGCGCACGTTCGGCTCGTCGTACTCATCCATGGACGTTTGTTGTCCGGCTTGGTCAATATTAAAATAAATTCCGTCACTTACACTTGGCTTCTTCTTATTTATACGAATTGAAGCCGCGCCATGCCGAGCACAACAATTGCAGTCAGCCTCTTCCGCTTATCCACAGTCACTCCATTGTTATAACCAAGTGAAAGTTGAGCTCAAGGATGAGTCGGATGGCTGGACAGCAGACACAGTTATACTGGCTGAGATGAAAGTGAAAGTTAAGAGCCTTTTACAACTTTCTGTTTTTTATGACTTATTGCCAGCCATTGTGTGCTGCTGTATGTACTTAGTGATTGTGTGCGTGCGCGTATAAGCAGCAAAATTTGCAAGCAAATGAACACTGAGGCTTTTTACGAGCACACGCCATGGGGCGTATGAGTAATGTGGCAGGCATTTTTGGCCAACAGTCGCCAGATTGTGACACTTTTAGCGCACCTGCCAAGCAGCGTGCCCCTTTGGCAACTGCCAGTTGACGGCTCTTGCTCCTGGCAGTGAGTGTGTGTGTGTCCGCATATCCGTTTGAATGTCACGGCTCTACATCCGGCCAACGTCAGCTACAGCGACACCACTGTCGTCCTACTAATACACATATAAACGGCCAAATAAATTGTGATGTGTCTGTGTGTGTGTTTGTGTGCGTGTATGTATGTCATATTATGCCATTGTCATGGCCGTTGCGTGCCAACCATTCCGGCACACTTCCCTGCTCGCGGCAGCATCTTCACACATATTAAAGTCCACAGCATCCGGCGTAGGCTTTGGCCTGCGGCATGTGGCGTCGTTTTACTCCCGGCTCACCGCCTTGCGGCCAGAACATCAGTTGGTTGCTCATACGCACCATAAATCTTATTTGCAGCATTTGATATCTTTTCATAATATTTGCTGACATGACAACGAAAAGCATTCTCCACGCTCGGGTGATAATGACAATTTAGGCATTCATTACACGTATTGCCCGATAACGCCCGTACAGGTGTCCCACCTAAAGAACTTCCAGCATCAGCGCATACCCTCATTTGATTTGATTTTATAAATATAGCGCGGCCGTTGTCGGCTGATAAAAGTCAACAATATAAATTAATAAAGCTGCCAGGAGGTGGCACTTTCGTCGGCTCCAATGGCACTGACTTTGCTAAGCAGCATTACTTTGGAGCTCAGGGATTGGCCAAGTCTGGGCGAATGCGTGTTTGCAATCAACACGCTAAGGGAACACAGCAACCAGAGGCAGACAGACACAAGAGACCAGCTACGAAAAAGGCAAGAAAGTTTTTGAATTCGAAACAACGACTGTCGCAGACTCTTATATCTTTTAGAAGTAAAGAGCATCGAGAGGGGACCGCCCTTTTCCGAAAACTGTACTTACACTACATTCCAATTTCGCTAAATAACTGCTCTAGCTTTTAGGGGAGCTTCTGATTTCATTGAAATATGCAATCATCCGTTTAAAAACTACGGCTATTTCTTGTAAAAACTTAATGTTAACCTAACTGGAATATGATATTAAAGGCTCTGTAATAAATTTACTCTATTTCCATGTCTATGCACGTGATAGTCGTACGTCTTCAGTATGAAAAGTAACAACAAAAAAATCGAAAACATTTTTCCATGTTTCGATTTTAGGATTGCACTTTAGTAGCAATATATATAGGGTAAAAGGTGAGATACTTCACCAGTATGGTATACGATTTATATGCACGTGATGTGTTACGTGACGTGACAGAATTTAAAATTCTTTTTTGCCAGCATCTATAAAAAAAAATCTAAAAGTGTACGAAAAGCGATTTAGTTTTTCAATTCAACTTATTTTAATATGATCTGTGGTCGGGGAGACAAATTCATCAAACAATTTTTTAATAACAGAATAATAATTGTTATTTGCGGAATGGCACTTTGCTCTCTCTGCTGAATTCCACTTAATAATCATTGTACGCTACACCACAGCCTAAAAGGAATATCTTATGATAGCATGAAGCCAGTTAAAAAATAATTATCAAACGCGGCATATGTAGTTGGATTATCTCCTTAATGTCTTAATATAATAGACTTTCCCCACTGAAAGTTGCATAACAATTTCGACTGGGAGAAGGGTATTAGAAGGATGAATTTTTTGTTAGTTCATTGCTTTTGTACAATAGATTTTGCATTGCGACTGCAATCGTAATTTTTCTCTTAAATAACTCATAAATAAGAGAAAATGCTATGAAAAGAGGCAAGAAGTCATAAATACAATTTCAAAGAAGAATTTTTTTTAATAATATTAGGTGAAAAGTTTTTTTTATTAACATTTAACTTTACGATCATGATTCAAAGTTATAATGATTATGCAAAAACGTAAATTTCAGAGTCAAAGGAAAACATCAATACCCAAAATAAGTCTCAAAAGTAAAGAATCTTTATGAAAAATTCCAACTTTGTAAAATAAATTAAGTTTCCCAATAATATAATAATAATAATTTTATAAATTCTCTTTTTAACCATTCATACACTTTTTATATCACAGATATCAGATTTTTGCAAAAAAGCAACACACTCTTTTTCGAATTTTACGACTACAGTGTATAGAAAAAAGACATATACACACACACACTGATAACTATAGTATATGTGTGTTTATTTTAAAATAAACATGTATACATTCAGATTTTGTTAGCAGATAAATATGGTAATGAAGTGACAGTTTGCCTTATACTGGCCATAAATTTGCTTGCCTCCTCGCGATGTGTCTTGGCGCAATTTCTTTTGACCAAAGTCATGATTATGGCTATGATGCCTAAAAGCTGGCATATCATGCAATTACTTTAATTGCTATGCATACACACCAATACACTCATTCACACAACCATACATTTTCATATAAGCCCTTCTGTTCTGCGAAGGCCTGTATCAGGCCTGAAACTCCATGGGCTACCATGCATCAATATGTTAATACGTATTTATTTACTTTGCCGAGCAAAAGGAAAAACTTTGTCTCTTGTTCCAAGTTTTGCTCATAAAATATCAAAGCAACACGTGTCTTGTGATTTCTGGCCTTGCCACATCCACCTATACACACACACATTCGCACACACCCAACATCAAAGAGTACACACACATTCACACACAAGCTGTCGATGTTAATGAGCTCACACTGTTTGTCCGTTGACTGTCACTCCCACCATTATGTGGCAACACCCCCCACTGACTTGTCATCATTTGTTATGCGATATTCATTAAATACACTTTTCTTGAAACGTTGCACAGTGGGGCGATCTGAATGCGTTATCGGCGAAAATCATAACTTTGAAGGCGTAAAGATATTGTCAAAAATTTTACAGAGCTTCTAAGCTTTCATATGAATACACATACAAAGTGCTGCGATCAAAGTTTGATTTTATAAACAATGCACGAATAACATTGTCAAAGGAGATAATTTTTTTTTATTTCTATCACAAATATACATTTTATGTTTTAATTTGGGTTAAAAGTTAATATTAATTACAAAAATATAAGTTATAATGGAAAAAATGCATTTATTTATATACAATTTGAGTATATTTTCTTCAAAATTGTGAGGCATTTCTTGATTTGATTCAATTTCCTTTCCTGTTCTGGCGTATCTTAAAGATGCAAGAACAGGATCTGAAGATGCCGCCAACATATTAAAAAGATCCTCACTCTGTCTTGTTTTTGATGTTTTGCACGTGTTCGTATATCGAAATTTTTTATAATCTTTGTTTTTTGCTTCGTGGGCTTCCTCGGACAATTCTTCAATTAAACAGTCTTCAATCGATTTAGTCGGTCTTCCTCTGCTAGACGTGTGGGGCTCTGAATTTTCAAAGGAAAAATAAATGCGATTGCGGCTGGAAGCTTGCCATTTGCATTTGAAGTTTGCATACACCGAATGTAGGTTATTTTCCAATTTTCCAAACTCTTGAAACTACATTGCCTACTTTATCGTTGAGATCATTTATAATAGCCGATTCGAACTCTTTTTCGTTTGATGAGCTTCTGAATATCTCAAACAGTTTCGAATTCTCCAAGGACATTGTTACACTTTTATAACTATTTGAGACAATACCTTGAATTATATTGCGAAATACTGTTCACCGTCTTTTAAAGTCAAAATAAGACTATGAAGATCCACAGGAATACAGGCAAATATAAGTATTTTTTTAGGTCGTACCCAATGTAATAATCTAAAAATACACTTGTTGCTATTTTGTAGTTAATGTTTATACAGTTTCCACCTACTGAAAATTCACCTTTAGGAGAAAGTAAAAGGTTGCATTACTTTACCAAAAATTACTTCTGACTTGTATGATATAATATTATAAAACGAGAAAGGTCGCAGGTAGTATAAAAAGGCTTACAGGCTAGTAAGTAATATGACTGTACCTAATGCGCGATCTTCTTCTTTGTCTAGATCAGCTGCAGTTTGGTTTTAGATGCCAGGCTGCTTCGAATATATTGTTGTTGCAGGTAAACTTGCATATCTTCGCTGTCTAATTTTTTTAATTCGGTAAAGCATTTAATAACAAACAAATTTAGGTTGAAATTATTTATAAGAATTTCAAATTTTTATTTTTTTTATTTTGCCAAAGTTGAAAAGGAGTCAAAATTTATTGATTAGCCAAAACAGCTATATTTGTAAAAGAGTGGAAGCAGAACCCAATTTTTTGCTACATTTCCCTTTGAATTGAGTGTACCTTTTAAAAGAATGCAAAAAAATAACAAGCGGTTGTATAGTTTAGCCAAGAATCAGTTTCAAAGATTAACTTTATCTCCAAAAATCTCCAAAACCAATTATACAAATTGACTAAATTTATTATTTTCTGAATCTCTCGACATTTCTCTATCAGACGCAATTACTAATTTTACAAATTTGTTCCATCAAAATTTTGATTTATTTCCATTTGTTTCGGGTAATGCCCCATTGTGCGTTGGTTATTTAAGGGGAAAAAATGTCGTTAGCTGCACATTTGAATGATTTCCAGTGATAAAAATAGCCCACAATTAAGTGCAGATATTTTCTGTCCCTGCAAGTTTTGCCACTTGATTGCCGGAACGTCTTTTCCGTCCTTCGCTGAAGTAAAGCGAATCAAGAAAAGTAAACTTCATCAGCATTTCAATATTTAGCATTTTTATTTTTTTACCGCCACCCTGGGGATATTTTCATATATACGCATATTTTTTATATATTTTTTTTATTTATTCAGATGCGCTTGTTGCTCCTTGACGCACTGACTCCATCTGTCTCTCTCTCTTTCGTCCTCTTATTTACAGTTTGAAGGTCTCTTTTCCGCTGTACTTTTTCAATTTTGTACACTTTACTTTTGCAGCGCATTCATTAGATGAATTACTCGAGTTGAGCGGCTTTCGAGTGACTTCTACCCAGCTCAGAGACTAAAATGCCTGAGCAGCCACAGATTATGCGCCTTAAAACTTGACTGGGCCAAACTTTAAGAGTACACTTAGCGAAAAAACGCTTAACAACGAAGCAAAGTAGCAAAGCCTATTAAAAAGAAACTCAACTAGCCGAGCTATTATTTTAAGAGCTTAAGCAGGTTACTTCATATCAAAATACAGAGGTTTATAGTCTCTAGCAGTTTTTCATTTTGATTGAGAGTGGACGGTTAATTGATCTTTTCAAGAATATCTTTTACTCACTCTAAGAAAGGCATATAGTAGTTGTTGTTAGAGTAAATACTCTTTTTAATAAACGTCTTGATAGAATGTTTTCAATATACAAATAAGCTACATAAAAACTAAAAACACAAACACTTTGTGTATTATATTATTAATATTATTATGTCGGCAGATCATATATGACGTCAACAACATTTTGGAAATTTTGAAATTTCACAAATCATCACAATACGATGAAATCCCCCTTCCTCTCACAGTGGTGGCGCCATTTACGAACAGCCACGTACTAGTATTATCAGCAATTTGGTCGAACCTTGCCGAACCTAGTTCACGAGCTATCTTTGTAGACTTTTATGGTATAAGTGGCGGTATTCAAGCCAAACAGAATTTTTAGAACTCAAATAACCCGTGTTATTTTTTTACTGATATATACTTTTATTATGCCTGATGCAACTAGGCCGCAAATTGGCCCACTGTACTACCGTAGGATCAAATGGACTTCGTTTACAAATGGTCACATAATCGGATAGGAAATCTTTATCTAATCTGCCTTGAACTAATTACTGCTCAGACATGCTGTCCAGAATGTACCTGCCTTTATATATGAAGCCTTCGTCTACAGAGAGCATCTCTCTCGGTCAAGGGAACAGAACTCCACTGTGCGTTTTTGGTTTCTTTCAGGCCAAGTTTGTTTGGGTGTACGACAGTTTATCACGTTTTGCTACGTTTGGTTAACTCGTTGGTCGAAAAATTTATTGGTAAGGAGCTTTTAAGTATCCATAAGTACAGTGCCTTTCTCTCAATGAGAATTGGACCAGTCGCGTGTTGCAATTGTCGTCTATGCCATTGGGAACCGGAACCCGTAGCAAGCCAATAAAGAACTTTTGAGCCATATTATTTAGAGTTTTAGAATTTGATGACATGGAGCTGACGGATTCAACAGCCACTTAACTATCACCGTAGAGATGCAGAGAGCAATCTGGAAGTGGATGCCCATGACGTGATGTTGTGAAGGGAACAATTCTCCGGCTTACTAGCAGACGACGATGGAAATAATGCCGCTTCCGGAGCTAACTTCTCCATAAGTATATTCCCTATATAGAGTTGTTCAAGACTGGTGGCAAAGATTTGGTAAGCTGCATGCACCATCTCTTTTGCCCGATTATTGGAACCTTGGTGTCCTCTGCTCTCTTCTCAACCCACTTTGAAGTGGGTGAACACTAGCTAATGAAGAGACTTTGGCGGCTCCGCTGGATAGGCAATGTTGAGCGTATGGAATAATTATATAGAAAGATTAAGCTGTTTTGAATAGATGTCGCCTGCTTACAAGGTTGAAAGGAGGATATGGCATCGACCATTCTTGTTGCCTGTTTTTTATACCCTGTACACAAAATGTAAAATGGTATTTGGTTTTACACCCACACTATAAAAGCAATTCATATGAAACTTGGCACAGTTATACACACTGTTATTGTGCATGTGTAAAAATGTTAAGATCGGATAGAAACTTTAGAAGAAATAGGTAATAATCTGCCAATTTAAGGCCCACTCTCCTACAAACTGAATCAACCCACCAACCCCCGAACTCCAGTTACCTTAATAACGACTATAACCTTCAACACTTCGAAATACAAATTTGTACAGAAGTTCAATTTTCATGGGAAAAATTCTCTCCAGGGGGAAGGGGGTAATAATACAACAAACTCAATCTGCGTACGGAAAATGCGCATCGTTTGGTTTCTCTATCTCTTATAGTTTCCTAGCACGGTGCGACAACATGGCTATATCGACTCGACTATTGCTCCTGATCTTTTCTGCCCATGGAGCTTTTGGTCTGCCATGCCTCCGTCTGCCTGTTATATACATTATACAAATCTATAATTATTTTTTACACTTTTTGTACAGGGTCTAAAGAGAACCGAAAAACTGATTTCCTTAGTTCCCAAGGCACTTTTTTTCCAGTGTAGCCTTTTCGTTACGCTGTCCATTTGTAAGCTTGCTTACCTTGACTGGTTCCAGAACAGCAACTGTAAGTAGAAGTTAAAATTTTAATGAAAAAACGTAAATGTTTTTAGGTAAACTCATAAAAATCAACTGACAACAAACAGTTTTACATTTGCTTATAACTTTAAGGTAACTTTTTGTTTTGGTTTTGCTTTAAAACCCAATTAAAACATAATTTATGCCTACAGCAGTTTACAGCCCAAAATGCTCCTGAGAGCATTTGCCTTAAATTTGCTACGACAACAACTGGCGGGTGTTGAGCGAAAGGAGCGGACAAACTGAAATGGATGAGCACTCAAAAAGCGCTCGGAATCCATTTTCAGACTCAATGGCAGCTCAGCTTAGCCATAACTCTTACTCAGTTAGTTTGATTACCATCATTGTTGCAGTTTCCGTTTCCACATGGGAATGCATTCAAGCCGCATTCTTGTTACATTTGTGGTCATAAAATCCATTAACACAGCTCCGTGTATTTGTAACATTTATACACAAACAAAAAAACGGAACTGTAAACAATTTTGCGGCGTTGCGCTTGACTTTTTTTCAAAGCCTTGACCAAAATAAGGCCAATGCCCGGCAACAACCAACAAGCAACATGGCAAACGAATAAATGACCCCGAAGTAAAACCCCTTTATATTCATATATGAACAAAAATAAAAAAACACATCAAAGAGAAAACCTTAAGCGACAAAGTGTATGTTTGCATACTCTGCAAATTCAATGTTTTATGTTTATTGTGTCCGAAGGTGTATACAATTCTCCGGCTAAATGCGACTATTGGTAACGGGTGGCGGGGGTGTTCAAAGTCTTAAGAATCGGGGGGATGCCATTCTTAGATATAACCCAATTAAGTGCATTGCCGCTTAACTGTTTAATTACATTTCGACGCAAATAGCCATTTTCAAATTATTATAATGTATGCAAATAACCATATTTTTAGGAAATAACTTATACTAATGGAAATCATGTTTTGTAGCCGTCCTTATTTCTTATATTGAAAAAATAAACCTCTCAGAAAAAGACGTTTTTCTCTATTTACTACATGAGAAACGACATGAGAAAGCTATAATACTCTCCAGAATAGAGCATAGAATAGGCAGACTGCAGATGGTAGACGGAGCAGACAAAACGCACTAAAGTATGCCAAACGAAGCCAGCTAGGACTAACACACACACACACACACACACACACACACACACACACACACACACACACACACACACACACACACACACACACACACACACACACACACACACACACACACACACACACACACACACACACATACATAGAGTATATAAAATACACATGGAAAAGTCATGAAATTTATATAAAGCATGCGGCAAGTGAGCAGCACAACAGTAAACATAACGAGCGCTTAAATAATTAATATTGCTCATACGCAACGTTGCAGCAACTCTTTTTCATACACATAATGAGACTGCACAACGTTTTCAGTAAGCTATTTGTATGTAAATCATAAACCAAGAGAGTCAGCTCAACCGAGTTTGAGCTCTTTTATAGCTACATATCTCAAAATCTGTAAGGCTAATGAAGGCAGTTGAAACTGATTGATGAAGCCAAAAAGAAACTCTTCTAGCTTGCAATATTTATAAACCCAAAAACAGCTTGTGTGTATATGTATGTGGGTGTGTGTTTTACAAAAACTTCAATTAATTACAGCAGTGAATGGGGTAAGTTTTGTGTGTTTTCCTCAACTGGTATCATTAACATTTTTCATTCATTTATTCATTAGCAGCACCAAAGTTCTAGATGATAAATTGCATATTTGAAAACTTAACTTGAGTCAACTTGAGTTTGACTCCAGTCGACATGGACTCGAGCTTAAGCTTGGCACAAAATCAAACTTTTTGACTTGCAATATACATAAATGTAATACATATAGAGACAAGTCTTTTGACTAATATATTTTCATTTTCCAAGAAATTAAAAAATATTAACCCTTTTTGGGTGCGCCGTCGTCTAATCAAGATAAACAACGCAGGGACGCAGAAACATTACGCATACGCCGTGGGCAGTGTCCTGTTCTTGTTGCTGTCGTTGACGTTGGTGCTAAGCTTGTTATTGTTGTTGTTGCGCCTTGGCTCCATTATTTGAATTATTAATTAGCATGTAATTAGTTGGGTTGGACTCAAGCTCGTCTCATCTTGTCTCTTATCCCATCTTGCTAGCGTTTTTGTGCTCTCTTCAAGCTCTGAGCGGACAGTCACGTTCCAATACTTTGGTCATTATTTGACCCCCTTTCGACTTTGATGTTTTTCCTTTGTCACGCCGAATTTAAACTTTTTGATTACGAAATTCATTTAGCACACCTCGAACCACTCACGAAGCGGTTCTTAAGTTCTAGGAGTTTTTCCTAAAAATGCGCAGAAATTTATCACATCAGTTTTGTGTGTATACGCGCGTGTGTGTTTATCTTTGTATTAAAAGGAACACAAATTCAGTTTAAGTCAGAAACAGGGGCATTATCTTAGCAACAGAGTTGGCCCCTTGTTTACCAGCTTGTCCCCGGCTGTTGACCCAATTAATAAGCACCAAGTTTTGCTTTATGCGCAAAGCCAACGCTGTCGCAACTGTCCAGCAATTAAAGTAACTGTGCAGTGGCTTATCAAGTGAAGCTTATAAGAGCTGACAAGAGCGTTGAAGATGGAGGGTGCTCTTTGGGGGAACTGTTCATAAACTCAAACAAAATAAAATGCCATTTTTTATATGCTTAAAATACTAGTCAAAAGTTTTTAATGACTTTCCTCTTGCCTCTTTTGCGGCTCTATCGCTGACTTTGGCCAACTAGTATATATAGCATAAAAATATCGTTAAAAACTAAAATTAAGCAACAATCTTTAGTATTGTGCAATAAAAGCATCACAAAAAAAAAATAAACTGAAAACGAAAGCAGCAAATTGTATACAAATTAAATGTAAATATGTACAAAAGAAGTCGTTAAAAGTCAATTCAAATTTTCATAGAATTTTGATAAGCCAAAAAGAGGCGGCTAAAAGCCGGAGCGCTGCCAGGACCCATCCCTCGCCCACCAACTACCTTTCTCCATCCAGGAACAACTTGCTTGTTAGTTTCAGTTACAGCCACAGCATAAAATTACGTTAAAAAAAAGGTACACAACAGCGACAAGGACAGTGACAACAAGGAGAACGCTCCACGCATATTTTACATATAGTTTTTGGGTCACAAATTTAACTGCTCCACGCGGGCGGGCCACGGGTTAATGGTGTTTAGTAGCTTAGGGTGCAGGGTTCCCTGGACTGGCATTTTATCGAGCAAACTTTGAACATATAATTCACACCAGCTGCTCAAATTAATGACCTACCCATAACTTAAAGAGTGGTCATAAACTGAGTTCACCGTGGCGAAGGGTTTTTTTTTTGGTTGCGATTAAGCTAGTCGTGAATAGTTCTTGCCTGGATTCTTTGAAGCTTGAGCTGTTGTAATTAAATTTGATCTTAAGATCAAAAAGCTTTAGTTAGTTAGCCATAAAAGCTCATTAATGCCTTACAATTGATAATTTTGGCAGAACTTTTTCGAGAAACATTTAAATGATTAAATGAAACTTGATAGGGATTGTCCTTTTAAAGAGATTCAAATTCGTTAAAGATAATACGTAATTATCAATAATGAGGGAAAAAAATGATAGGTTTCATTAAGAAACAAACAAACATCCATTATTCCTACTTGCCCATACTTTTGTGTTGATTTCATAACGGTATTATATGGAATAAGACCGAAGGTATGGAAGACCATAAGTTGCTTATATCCAATTATACTTCTACAGTGACAGTACCAATGAAACAAATGGTGATATAGCCCAAATAGTAGATTTTTTTACTACTTCTGGGGAAAAAAGCATGAAATGGGCAAGATCTGCAAAAATACTAGCCATAATTTGATCAATTTCTGTGGAACTCACTTCGCTCAGTACATAAGTGCCTACAAAGCAAGGCATCCTTCTCACACCCATCGAACCTGTTGACACAAAAAGCCTACCTGAATTACCGTGGAAACAAAGGAAAATGGGTAACATTGCTGACGACTCTCAATGAGAAAGCTTGTGTCCAGGCATGTTATTTCAACCAATTCGTATAAAAATATGAGCGTATGTGTGTATGTACACACAGTGTACCGCACACAAAATACCAAGAACTGTACATGAGAATTGGTTTTTTCAGCTATGTATTAGAACGCATTCTCTCTCTGTTAGACTCATAAAAAATTAACTGATCTGTGTCGACTTCTTTTACCTAGTAATAAATAAAAATACAATGGCTCGACTAAGCGGCTCATATCTGCCATTTGGCTGTTGGTAAGTAAAAAAGACAGTCAGCTACATTTCGATCTTAGCTGTTTTATATCATGTTCTTACAGGCTTATGGTACCAAATTTCCAGCCGGTTTGCACGACTCAGAACGTGCTTTTTTGGTATTCCCTTTTCTGATCATGAATTTTAGGATGTCATTATCGTTCCGGTAATAGGTCATCATTGTTTTGTTTAATAGGCTCACACGAGTCTATATGAAAGTTGAAATTTGTTTGCTATTGTTTCTATGTTTTATTCCATCTTAAAGATTCACATCCAGCAATATGATGCATGATGAGAACACAACCTGATATCTCCGTAAGGATGATTTGGTGTCCCTAAGTCTTCAATTCTCCGAGTGAACTATTCTATTTCCCACGTTCCTGCCTTTTAGTTATACGTATTGGACAAATTTAATCCTATGTGCACAGGGTATGTAATTTTTTGACATTGTGGTTGATCTTTGTGATTAATTTCGTGTAAAAATTTTAAGTAAACTATTTTTGCTCACTTCAAACAATCTTAAAATATTTAAAAAAAAAAAAAATCTAATCAACTCGTTATATGAGAGTACAAAATATAATAAACCAAATTGAATGAACCCGTTTGTTACGCCCGAAACCCTTACACTTATGACATAGCCAATTTTCTGCGCGAAGGGATTGTGGAACTGTGTGGAGCTAGTCCCCAACGAACTTTGACGTTCTGCTCATCACAGTTTCAAAAGCTGCTCATTGCATGTGACAATGGGATCCGTCTCTTACTCTCTGCCTCTCTCGCTCGCTATATTTGTCTCTTTTCATCACTCAGTGTGATGTGCGCAAATGTGGGATTAAATCAGAGCCGCAAAACAACGTTAAAAAAGTTATAAAGTAAAAAAAATAAGAGAATGAATACACAAATTGGATTAATTTTTGTGTTGTATTACTTTTGAGCGCTTCGCTTAGTTTAGCTGTTGTTATTTTTAATGCCAGTTTATTAGAGTTTTCACTCGTTTTATTTCCATTTTTTTGCCCGTTTTCGTTACAGCTTTTTGGCAAGTTGAATGAATGAAAACTCAAATAAAATGCAAATTACATTTTCGCTAATAAAGTTCAGTTAGAAACTTTGTCATTGACATGCGACAGCAGTAGCAGTAGCCGTAGCAGCAGAGCAGGAAACAACAGCTACAAGTACAACAACCAAAAGTGCGAAAACGGCAACTTTTAAATGGCCAACAGCAATATGCACACATATATATAACAACTTGTAGTTACATTTTGGCCCACTTGCACACACATGTAGTGGTTGCTTTTGGACGGTTTGGTCATTGCATAAATTAAGGCGTAAGCCACAAGCGCCACTTTTTTCACAAGCCCAATTTTAACAATAACTTCGTTGACATTTGGCCTGGAACAAGCTGCATTGGTTATACGCATACTCTCACACGCATTGGCCTTTAAATAATTTTGGTTAGAACATGTGCGGCGTTACACTGCGTATACGCAACGACTTTAAATCTTTAAAGCACTATCCTGCCAAGTATTTACTTACATGCATACTTAAGCTGACCCTAAAATGAGGCGGCAGAGCTTAAAATTGATCAGCACTTGCTCAATGGCGATAAGTTGGCTATCATAATATCTTGTAACGGCAAACAGCCGCCATTGTTACTCATACAACTTGGTAAACATTCATAGTTCGTTGAATGGATTTTTGAGCACGCTGTAACTGCTGCCTATCGGCAAAGTTGTATCTAAAATACGCATTCATTTTCGCTTATTGTCTTAGGCGAGTGTTTTCCCATTTTCTTTCGCTTTCCCCCCTCGTTTGTTTTGTTTTGTTTCGTTTCGTTTCGGTGCAAAGTGTTGCTTTGAATTTGGTGTAGAGTGTGGGCTGCGGCAGCTTGTTGATGTTATCGCATCAACAAGGCATAATAATGGAGGCATATGCGCAACTACAGCACGCTTTTCCACTTTTCAAACAGCAACAAAAACGAAAACGAAAACAACGAAAAAAATACCAGAAATGAAAGAATGAAAACTCTAAACATTTGCACCCAGCTTGACTTTTTTAATATTCTTGATACTCGGATTCCGGGGCCTGTTATCATAGGCGCTGCCTGCTGTGCCCCGTGCTTTGTTGTTTTCTGTCGTTGTAGTACCTCTTGTTATTCATGTCGTCATTTCCTATTGTCGTCAGCGTTGTTGTTGTTGTTGCTGTAATTGTTGTTACCATTCTAGTTTGCCTGCCCAGCAACTTGTTTTCATTTTACGCCTGCTTGCCGCCTTTCAAAGCCTACATACTCTTCTCATTGTCAACGCCCCTAGAGTTGCCTACAGCTCTAGCCACAGCCACAGCCAGAGTTGCAACCCCTCATTGTCATTTTGTACAATTTCGCGCTCTGATTTTTAAATATAATCCAACAAGAGTAACAGCAGAAACAGAAACAGCAGCGACAAACGGCAGCAACGCCGCATAAAGTCACGCGATATCATGAAATCCGCTTTAGCGGAAATCTAATTGCGCATCGTGCTCCGTATATCTATGTGTATCTATATGTGTGTCTATGCCTGTATGTGTGTGTCTACCCTTGGCTGTGGCTGCGGGCACATTTTAACATAATGCTTTTTTAAATGCAAAGTTACAAACGTGCACCCCTCTGACCCTTGGCGCCTTAAGTTATGTGTGTGTGTGTGTGTGTGTGTGTGTGTGTGTGTGTGTGTCAGTGTGTGTGTGTGTATTAGCACATTTTGGTAGCATTGATGCGAGCGCCCACGACCTCAGACGCACATGAACCTAGGCCCAGTCGCAGTTACATCCCCAATCCCAATCTCAAAACCAAACCGAGTTGCCATTAGCATAAACATAAAGCTTGGTCGCTGCTGCTACGCTTTTCCATTGCTGGTTTTCTTGGTCGCCCAGCGGACACAGAATAAAATGAATACACACACACACACACACACACACACACATACAAATACAAACACATTCTTTTACGCACATTCACACACACACACACATGCATATACTAAACAAAATTGTGGCCGTGTTGACATTTGCCATTTTCATTTGCCCATTTCTATACAGTTGTGGTCAAAATAATAATAACAGAAAAATATACCAAAAAAGTTTTACTTTGTCGTAGGTGTCTCGGAAAACTGAAAGGAATTTCGTTGGGGATTTAGTACCCTATATACCTTCTCTTCGGGAACACTAGCGAAAACTTACTTTCAACTTGGTAGGTATTCAGGTTACTAATTTAAAATTACCCCCGTGTGGTGAGCGGTTTAAAGAATACCACCTCAGCAGGTCAAAGCTTGCCGTACGATGCGACTAACAATGACACTGTGTTCTTTCGAGACCAGTAGAGCTACCCCAGGCCTTAAAAGGATTTTGCGTAGTGCTTGGGACCAATATTTTTATTTTCCATTTTTGCACTTGATTTTTTGCTTTAAAAATATCAACTGTAAGGCCAAACTGCTGATGCTTTTGACAGTTTGAGTGACTTTGCCGCAGCGCTTAGTAGCAAACTCTAGCGGCTATCAAAAAGGAAGGAAGGAAAAAACCGATGGTATCGAATCTTTATCCTGAAACCATTGGTCTATTATATAAAAAATTTGATGCACACAGTCGCGTCGGTGCCCGACAGTGCGAATAAAATTTCTGTGCAAATTTTTGTATCGATGCGGTGAAGGTTATGGGCGTAATACCGGTAAGTGTACCTCAGGTGTAGAGGGGATGATTCGGCAAAAGGTCAACATTGTTTGGTTTATAAGCCTAACATGAGTCTACGTACCAAATTTTGTTGCTCTGGCTTAAATATTAAATTTTCTATAATAAGTGAAATTTTGTTGCAGTTTGTAGGCATGATTGTGCCAAGTTTCAATCGGATTTTGGTGTGGGTGCAAACTGCGAAAGTATGTCACGGGGGAGCTGAATTATATATCGACATGAATCGATAAACCTGCTCTTTTTCGGGAAAATGTGCTTTTTATGGTAACATTTTTTGGCTCTATAGTCATTTATAGTCTCTGAAAAACAAAGACCAACACGGACAGACGGACATAGCTGTATCGACTCGACTTTTGCTCCTGACTTTTTGCACATGGAACATATGGTCCATTAACACTTTGTGTACAGGGTATAAAAAGTTTTTCTCCGTACATCATTTACATTTCCCCGTCTAATGTTCTGCTCGATTCTCAAAAGTGTCCCTTTTGAGGTGCCAAGACTTGACTTTACGTCTGACAGTTGTAGCGAATATATTTTACTATTACATATACAATTTAACTGCAAGCAAGCAAAAACACAATACACATGATAGACTCTTGGGACAACGTGACTCTTAGGATACTTTGCCCTCTACAAAGCTTATAGTTTATCTGAATTGGTCCCAGCCGGGTTATATCAATACGTAGAAAATATTGTTGCAGACAAAATTTGTAGACAATTTCACGCACTATAACTCTTCTGAACCCACAAATTGATTTGAAAGCACCGGAAACTTTGACTTTGAATATCTTAAGATACGGACATGAGATTCACTCTCGCTTTTAATAAGTGTCATAAAAAGTCAAAACAAACATTCTTGCCAAATTTGGTAAGATTGCCTTTCGATTCCAAGAAATAAAGCTTATTTTAATACATTGATAGGTAGTCATCACTTGGGGGTGTCACCACAAAAACATTCATAATTTCCATAACTTTGAGATCAAACACTTTCTATTTTATTTTCTCTGTAACCATGCCCACGTTCATTTTATGAGTATAGCTATATCTTTTTTCGGCGTCCAGAACAATTTTTTTTTTCAAATTAAAAAAGAAAATATAAAAAATTTTATAAAATTATAAATAATTTATTTTTTATCAATAACAATTTTTCATATCATTTGAAAAAAAAATATTTTTAAACCTCCATTCGTTTACGAACTATGAGTTAATTAAACAAAGACTACCTAAATATTCATTTATGGATAACCCGATAAGTAATCGGAATTTGGGAAAAAAAAATATGAGGAAATTTTTCTCTTTCAGTACACTACACATCTCATATAACTTTGAGTATGATTTCGGCATGATGAGTTTTAAGGGTCCACTTTACAAATTTTTACCCATTGGGCAAGGCAATAGAAAATAGAAGGGCCAATAGTGTTAATATTGACAGTTCACTCGACCTGTACATTTTCCCCAGATTTTGTTGATACACGCAAGGTTTACTTAATCCTCCGTTTGGCGCATGGGTCCAACCAGAATTTTCCGATTTCAATTGTAATTTTAGCATATTTCTGATTGAGCTATCGATCTTAAATTTTGCGACTTTTCCTAAATATAATAATAATGATAATAAGAAGGATATCCATTTGAATATACTTCGGTTTGGCCAGACCCCTATATATTTTATATACAAATGTGTGAGATATGATGCATTTGAACATTCTATGAATAATTTTTTTGGTAATATTTCATTCAAACTGTCATTTACTGTATCTGGGTATTGTATATATATACATGATCGTAAGTATTTACGAGCATAAATGTTTGTATTCATGTACATTTACGTGCATACATGTATATATGTGAATTCGTTTATATACGCGATTGCTTAAACAAAATTTAGATTATGATTTTTACGCACGATTGGCATCGACATTACCTAAGGATATTCAATGTAATTCCGAATATGAAACTGATGAAATCGATGTTGAAAATCCATCATCGTTGATGACGATGAAAATGAGGTGGAAGTATTCAAAAAGTTATTTTCACAAAATATTTCAGAATTGTTATGCGAGAGATGCGGTTAATAAGTATAATGAGGATAATTCAGATTAAAAAAAATGAATTTGGAATGAACTAACGATCACTGAACTAAATGCATTTGTTGGTATACTTTTGGCAGCAGGTGTCTCCAACAATATTCAAAAGTGGACTATTTTTGATTCAAATGCGATTGATGAATCGAAAAGAGAAACACTATTCGCATATAAACATACCTCAAAATAAAACGTAAAAAAGAAAAGAAAACAAAAATTTTTAAAAGGTACGTTTATACATATGCAAAAGGCATTGGGACAAAGAAAAAACAAAAAAAAAATATCTGCATCTTATATAAATGCACTTTTAAAAAGGAAATATTCGCATACATTTGTATGAAAATATATAGGGGTCTGGCTAGACCACATGTACCAAAACATGTTCCAAAGGGAGGTTTAAACAGGAATGCGCAGCCAGTATTTGCCCTCAACTCTTGTTGAGTTTATTGCATTTTTGGTTAGGCTAAAAAAAATGGTTAGCGATACTAGTGATACGACAAAGAATATAAAAGAATTTCTACGTTCTTAAGGCGAGAAAACTCAGATTTGATACATTAAGTGATATAGAAACGAAACTCGTTGGTCGGTGTAATTTTAGAACAAATACTTTTAACGTAATTTTAGACAGAATTTTATCGGTATTACAAAAAAAAATCAAAGTTTTTCATAAAAAATTGTGCATAAAAAAGAAATTTGTACTGCTTTCATAAATTTCTACAATCAAGATAGCGAAGCATCGCTCGCAGATGGTTTTATTTAAATATCCCGAAGAAAAGAACGAAGTAAAAAAATTGACATCACCAAGACACTTGCTGACCACTTGTTCAAATGCCGTGCGCGTCTTACAAGTTCATACAGAACTTTATATTTTGACCGCAACTGTACATATTTGAGAGTATGTGCATGTATGTATGTATTTACCCGTCAGCTTTTTCTAGCCTTGATTTTAACTAAATGCTCATCTTTATTTTAATTAACTTATACTATAACACCTTTAACTCTATAGTGCTAGCTATATATTTTTGACAAAACAGCTGCTTGAGCTGACACACACACCACATACAGACAGTCACTAAGAGCTTTTGGGGTGGCCCTGTCAGCACTAATGCATTTCGGACATGGCATAAACGTATAAGCCATAATCAAATTGTCCAAAATGCAATGGCCACCCATGCAATATCAATATTGACAACATTTCAATGGTGGCAATTTAAATTTAAGCTCAACACAGATTGACACATCTCACCCATACTTAATATACTTGGAATAATGTTTACATAAGCGCAAAACCAAAATTAAAACTAAATTTTAATCAACTGCAGCAAACTAAACAGAGCAAAAATTTGAAATTGACATTGTCGCCAAAACTGATAAATACTATGACTATGTATGTAGAGAGGTAAAAGCAATCGAGTGTGCGGTTCCGTGGAGGTTAAGGGGTAGCTCGAGTGCCAACAAATAATAAAAACCGCAAACAAACGCGTTTTGAATTTGCGCCATGAAATTTGTACGCCAACAAATTGAGGCATTCAAAACTCGTTTTGTACTCATTTTTTTTCCTCTCTGTATTTTAACCACACACAACTATAAACTCATGTGTGTGTGTGTGTGTGTGTGTGTGTGGGAGCCATAAAACGAAGCAATCAAAATTTGCATATGCTCCATTGTGAATTCCTTTTAGTCAAGATTTGATGTGCGCTAATTTTAGAAACTCCCTGACTCTGAACTTACACTGCCAATTTCCAATTTGCTACGTGTCGTATACGCAATATTGTCGCAAAAATCTGGCATTTCAAATGACTGCTTTTGACGCTCTCGCATAGTTTAAACGACAAAGAAATTGGCAAATGTGCCTTTGAAGTCAGTCATATGCTCAAACATAGAGTTTTCTCGCCATTTCATCAAAAGCGGCAGACAAGCAAGGGGATCAATATTAGACGATTCCGCAGACTCACATCTGACTGGCGGACTACAGTGCGTATGCGTAGTTTTTATTGTCACACACATAGCAACCATTTCTCTTTATGTTTTTGTTGTTGTTTTTTGTTGCTGTCAAAAGGCAAGCTGCGTTCAGTGCTCTGAGCCCGATGCCCTCTGAGTCCTGTGGGTGACGCTATGTTCACGAGCATAGGCTTAGGCCTAACTGGGGGCGCAGGTTAACAGTGGGTTGAAGGCTGCAAAACTTTTTTATTTCTTTATTATGCGCTTGAAAAGGGTATATTAAGTTTGTCGATATGGATGCGACAATTTTGAAATTTTGTGTACAATAAGATTCAATCTCGCAGCTTACTAACACTAAAGTCATAGATCCTACGATGTACTTACCTATGGACTTATTAAATCCCTGAATCAAATAATCGGTTTCCAACAACTCTTACTTATAAAGTAGTTAAGTATTAAATAGGTAAATTATTTTTTATATAATAAGGGTATCTGCGCATCACTATGCTTAATTAATCTCCACCCTACGGTGTTAGTTTATTTTTCGTTACTGTTTCTGTTTTTCACATTTTCACCACTCCTTTTTTTGCCTGCTATAAAGTGTTCAAGTGTGTGTGATACTCTATACATATGTGTGTATGTGGGACAAGCCTTTCTCCCAGAAAAACAAACAAATAAACCGAAGTAAAGCAGGCGTCTAAATTCAATTTGCACCTCAAACAATTGCAAACAAATTCAATGCTCAATTGATGTGGACAAAATCGAGGCCTACCGCTGTATTGGCATCAAGTTTAAAGTAAGCCCGCCTTAATTATGCCAAAGACGGCCACACAATGAAAGGTCTAACCGGCTTGCTCAGCCTTTTGGCCGCATTTTTGTGGGTCCCTACTTCACTTGAAGGGCGGAGTACTTGGCAAAGTCTAAATCAAAGCAGAACAAAACTGACTACTTGAAAAATGTAGACCTTTTGCAGAACCTTTCGCTTCTGTTGTTGGTATTTTGGCCTATCGAGCGTTTATTTTTATGCGTTTAAACACTTAGCATTCTTTTTTTCGTACTCTCTCCTTCTTCACTTTAAATTAACATAATTTTTATTTTATTTGAATTTTTGTTGGGCGCATGGATTGAACCTCTTTCGATCTTAATAGAAAGTAACAAGCTGAGCGACCCGCTGATTATTACAAGTTTTATTTTGTTGCCTTTTCATACATTACATTGCCAAACGGCAGCATAAAAAGCTCCAAAACCTGGTAACATTAAAGAAAACGACTGCAATTCAAAGTAATGTCCAAGCTAGGGGATGACACTTTAAAAGTTGAAATCCCAAACGTACGGCCCCACACTGGGCGCCATTTATGTGAATTCATTCATTTGAACTTTGTGAAACTAGAAATCATAAATCTTTTTAATTTCATTGATCAACTTTGCCATGGGTTTGCCTATAGTATATAGTGTGTATTTGTGTGCGTGTGTGTGTTTGTGAGAAAACTTTCACATTCGACACCCTCGGGACATATTTGCTTGACATTTAAATCGATGAGAGATAAATATTATATCTAAAGTCCAATTCATTGCTGTAAAATTATGTTACTTCACAGCAAACTTTTCACACAAACATCGAAAACTAGAATTAATGTGAGCAGCTCTTTTTAATGAGTAAGCGTTTTTTGCTCCACTTGGCAATCGATGCCTTACAAGCATCATTGAATCGGCATTTTGAAGAGAGGCAACGATACAAATTATATTTAATGGATGTTCCATGTTTCTTTCACTTTACCAAACAATAGCCGAAAGCTCAGTTTTCACACAAATAAACCCACACACATGAATAAGGAACTTTATAAAGTATAAATTTTCACAAGAATTTAATTTAACCGCCCGTAACTTTTTATTTGTACACGAAGATTTTGATTTTAAATACCTTATGAATACAATTGCTTCACTGCACAAAGGAAAATTAAAGAGTGAGTATACTCTACTATTTAGCGAAAGTTGAATGCACTTAGTTGCTTTTTGCCTTTGACTTTGCTTTTTTGCACTTTGATGGCTTATGAACAAAATTACAATTGCAATTTGATTTTTAGAAATGAAGCAAAACAGCAGCATTCGGACGTCGACTGACCCAGTTGTGTAATTGAATTGAAACCATAAACACTCAGACCCTCAAACAAACACTCACAGATAGTCAGGGTTGCAGCTGTCGGCACAATATACTGAAAAACTGTCCCGTTGCAAAGGCGACGCTAACAATACTGATAGCCTCGATATATGGATTAGATTACTTAAGAGAATCAGAGGAAGTGCTCCTGGGATACATTAACATTGGAAACATTTAGTTTAAGCATTCATAGGACTACAGAACTATAGGAATATCAGAGGTTTTACTAAGCAGTGCACAGCTCTATACTATTTTTGTATGCTTTGGAAGCAAAAGCATAAGGGGAACCCAAAACGAACTTCGATCCTAGTTGTTTTCACGTTAACTGTTCATACTGCTTGAAACAGAGACGACTAACATTCTATAAAAAAAATAAAAATGAATTATGCTTATTAAGAAACTACGTATTTGGACTATCAATCTCAAATCACCCAGTCTAGTGTTTTTGAAAATTTTGAACATATGAAAATATATAAGTAAACTAATAACCGGTAAAAGCCTAAAACATACCGTCTTAAATTTGAAGTCGCTTTCGCGTTTTGAATCTAACCAGCACGATTTTCAAATTATCGCTAAATTCAATATTTTTCAACCTTAAAAGTCAGCAAGTCGTATATTATTCAGGAACAATACTTCTGATAGAGATGAATTGAAATAGCGTTTATTAAGATCTCATTTCGGCAACGTTAACACGACACCCTACGAAACGGAAAACTTTTACATATTTACGGTAAAAATGTCTTCAAACTGAAATTAGTAGTATATAGTTTTTCTTCAACTCAATTCATATGCGGCTGGGAAGATATAACCAAAAAAGTATAAGCACGTCAGCAGATTGTCAGATTTTATTTCAACACATTCAATTTTTTGAAAATTTCTTAATCAGATGAAAATTATCAAACTTAACTGCAATTAGGTCTAGTATAGTATCGCACTATATAGTGTAATAAACCGCAACATACTATATATCCTTATATATATATATAGATAAGATAGCCCCGTGTGGTGAGCGGGTTAGAGAAAACCAGCTCATCAGGTCAAAGCTTGTCGTATGAGGAGACTAACAATGACACTGTGTTCTTTCGAGACCAGTAGGCCTTAAAAGGGTTGTACGTAGGGTTTGGGACCCACCACGTAAAACCACAATTCCAATGAAAGAATGTATTTACATCAGGCCGTAACACGACAACGGGTTGTTATGGCCAGTTAAGAAGAAGACATAAGATAGATCACGCCACCTAACCGTCTTTTACATTTTTTTAAGTTTAAAAAAACGGTCAACAGTGTTTTCTTTATAAGGGTCACATGCATACCAAATCAGCTTATGTACAAGCTTACCTTTAAAGGTTTTATTCTATTGGCACACATGCACAATAACAAGGTGTCAAGTTTCGAGCACAAGGCGTTAGTGAGTATGGCGTAAGATAGCTTTTGTGTCCCTAACTAGGATGGTCTCTGAGATCGAGGTGTTCATACAGATAAATTCTTACATTGACTCGACTATTGATACTGCCTTCTCCCCGTTATATAAAATGCACAACTCTTGACATTCACATTTTAGTTGTCCTTTCGGCTGCATTCATATAGAACTCGAGTGACCACTTTAAGCTATGCCTGTCGCATGTGCAATGAAAAATTTAAAGCTCTTTATGCATCAAATATAACCAAGAAGGTTGTGTGCCTGTATTGAAGCGACAAGCCGGCAAGCAAAATAGGAAAAAAAAAAATGAGCGAAAAGTTGTTGACATTTTCTGAGCCAACACGTACAGCAACTACAACACGAACGCAACAACAACGACAAAAAAAGAGACAGTTGAAGAAATAGTAAGTAAACACTCTAAAAAATCAAGCAAACGCCTGGAAAGAGGCAGAGTCAAAATGTTTGCTTAAAAATGATGCGACGTCGACATGGCTGATACGGCTGATGCGGCTGAAGCGGCTCAAGCGAGTGATGCTGTTGCCTGCTCCTGACAGAGACAGGCACGTTGACAGTAACAAAGACGATAATGATGAAGTTTCAAGGAGCGGTATGGGAGATACAAATGTCATTACTCCCGTTTGAAGATGCCTTTGAAGAGGCGCAGCTTTTGACTTACCTACTACTACCGACCGACTGACTGACTGACTGACTGACTGGCGAACTGGCGAACTGACTAGCTATCTCTAGCAGCAGTATGTGCAGTTATTCCAGTTCATGTAGACGACTTTAGTCATAGTCATTGACAAATATCCGAGCAACGAAACAAAGCTACTGGTTTTTTACTCTTTCTTTTCTGCTTTTGATCTGTTTCTGTTTCTGTTTCTCTGTTTACAGTTATTGTAACGCTTTGTTCTTTAGTTTGCTTTTATGTTTGTTTCTCGCGAATTGGCCTAGTTTCTAGCCTTCTAGTTGCAGGCTTGCTGGCACTTGTCTGACTTTTGTCTGGCTGGGATTGAGTTGAAGACGGCTTCTGCAACACAGCCAAGTGTCTTATAGCACTCACACACACTTTGTTTCGGGGCGAAATTGGCGTCGAGCGCGTGGGCCGGCAACTATACTGCTGCATACGTTACGGCGCGCGAACTTTTGACCCTCTTTTTGACAACAACGACAAGAAGAGTCACAGCTAAAGCACTAACAAAAGAAGGCAGTAGCAATAGCCGCTACTTTGTCTGTTTTTCACTTGCTTTATTTGCACATTTACCGCATTACCGCAGCACGCCTTGGTATATACATATATGTATGTATGTGTGTATTTAAGCCAATGTGTGTTAGCGTAATTTCCACAGCCTTTGGCAAGTAATCAACTTTTGGGCTCTTTATTTTGTTGATTTCTGGATTCATTGATTTAATGCTTTGGACACAATCTACTGGCAATAAATTCATGCAATTTTATACGCTGTTTATTACGCTTTCACTTTACGCGCACAACCAATCACACACTTACTCACAAGCTCTTTAACATGCTTAAGCTTGTTCATTTGCTTGTCTCATCTAACTTTTCATTGCCTACTTTTCTGCACAATTTGAAAATCTTGCTTTTTTTTCAAAATCAATTTATCTTTGTTACTATTGTTTAACTTCGTTGTAGTTACTTCAGAAAGCTCGTTGTTATTGACATGCGGCATCGCCCTTTGCGTTACATTACCGTTTGGCAGTGCCTCACTAACTGACTTGACTAAGTCGGCAAACAGCTTTGGAGCTACGGCAGCAGCAGCATCAGTTTGACATTTGACAGCTGTGATTGCTCGCATTGCTCTCGCAAATAATTTGAGAGAGAGAGAGAGAGAGAGAGAGCGCGCGCTCTTTTGCTCACTTGTTTTGGGTTTTTGATATGTACCGTATTACTGGCATCAATGGCAAGGCGCACGTGGACAATGAAACAGCTGTGACTACAGTTATGAGCAGCGCAAGCGCTTCACGCCCTGCTGCACACAACTTGGAGAGAGAGAGAGAGTAATAATAAGGGGATATTAAACTTGGAATTGCTTGGCTTTGGACTTGCTCTCTTTTATGTTAACATGTGCAAAATTAGAGGAGAACAATAACAGTGCCCCAAACACAGATTCGAAATAAAACGGCCAAAAACTTTAAACCTGTTTTAAACTACTCAAAACTATAGGACACTTTTTACTTTTCCGCAAAAAAGTATTGGGATTGGCCAAAAAACTAAAATCTCTTATTTTATGTTTTTCGACGATTTAACCACTCTGACAGCTTTTCCGGCAATTTAGCGATGTTTTTGTGTTGGACATGTCTTCAAAGGCTTTCCTATTGAATTTGACCACTCTAGTCGCTATAGTTGGGTCGCCAGAGGAATAATAAGGGTAAATATTTTGAAAAAAAATTTTCATTTTTTTTTTGTTTAAATTTCTCCTAGCTAATTTCGGTTGTTTTGATAAACGTGCGGAAAAGCCTGAGTTGGTTGCCAACTGTTCATTTTTTTTAAATTAATTAATTTTAGTAAAATAAAAAAATTCGGAATTTTAGCTCGTATCAAAACTATAGGATACTTTTGAATTGAAAATATCGAAATCATGTAAATTATGTTAATTATTTAATTAAACGAAGAAAATTAATAGTCGATTTAGTCACCTCGGATTTTTCCAATTTTAAGAACACGTGTTTTTATAGAATTTATGAGTGTGACTAACAAGCTTGTTCCACACATGTAAAATCAACCATTTTAGATGGGAAACATAAAGTTAATTTTTTTTGCCTACTAGTTGTGGATTTTTTCTCTGCGAGCAGGCTACTTTTCTGCACATTTATGTACTCTGTACTATTCATTTTTGAGCTTGTAAACTTTAACTCGAGTACACCACACTTATTAAATGCGCCCCAGACCATTACTGACCTGCCGCCAAAGTTTCTTCTAGAGAACATAAGGGGCTCATTCCTCAAGTCGCGCCAATATTGGCGATACCCATCAGGTCCGTCGAAATTAAGCGTTAAATAACCAGTTTAAAGAATTAAGTTAAAGGTCGATGTATTAATAGTATTAAAGAGTAGAATTGTCTTACGTTGCCAATTTGTTGGCGAAAAAGAGGCACGCTGCTATATGACGCTTTTGTAGGCATGGCACCTTCTTAAACACACTTCTTACAATATGATCTGATCTGTTTAAGGTACGCCAAACGGTCATTGCAGATACTTTCTTACTGCAAGAAGCAGAAAGTTGGGAGCACGTCTCTGTGGAATTGCTCGCTTTATTTATAATGTACCTTTTATCACGAGCAGAAACTTTGCTTTCTGCCCGTAGCATAGGCTTTACCATAATTTTCATGATTTTTTAAAAATTGACAATAACATGTCTACTCGACCAATTCTTCTTGATATTTGACTTATTTTCAAGCCTGAGCTTGAGTAGGCCTTAATTAGGCCTTTATCTTCTTCAGATAATCTAGTCGATCGTGGCATTTTCTTCTAAATTGCAAAACCTAAAAAAAAATTAATGTTTTTACTTGCGCTGTACTTTTTATAATGTGTCCTATAATTTTGATAAGGAAAAAATGAAAGCATTCTAAGTAACTGTTCTTTTCCAGTGATGCACTAAAAACAAAGCCCATACGGGGTGCACTTTTAAGACTATCCGAAGCACTTTGGTAAAGGGCCTTGTCAACAGTGTTATGTGTAGGGAGATATATTTTACGCACACGTCGCTCCTTCCCCAGTAGCTGCGCTGTATGTGGATCTTATGCGTCACGAGGCATCCGATGGACGCGATCAGCATTCCTCGGAGCTGTTAGTTCTGCAACGCCTGAGATTTTTTTACATAACCTGCCTTTGGAATATATCTATATACACGCGTGGATGTAGTTGCACTTCATTTTTATCCCCTATACACAAAGTGTAGAATGGTATTATAGATTTGTTGTGATGTATGTAACAGGCAGAAGGAACAAAAATGATCAATGTCCGTACTGACAAATTATATTCAGTCTATTTTCTTTCTATCATACAGTGTTGTTTTTCTCTCAAAGAAAACTTACGTTTCTATCGCTTCATATTCGTTGGTATCTTCAGCATCCAAAACAAATCAGCTCACACCTTCATCCTATCGACCCTGATATCCAACAAAAAGGCGTTTTTTATTTCATTAATAGCGAATGATTTGCATAGAACAAAGCATTTTTGTAGGGTTTATTCGGCAAAAGATGGAGTTTTAGTTTTGCGCTACACATTTGTTCATCAACACATAATCGGGAGTGTTCTGACACGGACTCGAAACTGCCATTAACCCTATAAGCCAAATTTCTGACACGAAACAAAGCGTCTTTCGTACTCTCGTCTCTGTGGTATAAATATCGATTAATTTGTTCGAACTTCCTGCATGCTCCGTAATTAGATTAATATCGGATACGGATAAACGTACTTATACACAAGTATTCTAATATAATGATGTATTTATTCAACGTCACTCTTGAACTGAGTGTTAACGATTCGTAACAGCTGCATGAGTAGTCTCATTTGCTATCAGTTTCATTATTTAACTTGTTTAATAATAGCGAAACAGTTGGAACTGAGTGTCAAGTTCAGTCACTTCAGTTGAATTCTTTTCGAAAGGCTGCATCATTTACATGGAGTTGCATCGACTGTTTACGCCAAATATATTTTTGTAAATGCACAAAAATGTATATCGGCACCAAGAAAACCACCATCAGATGACACATGTATTGGACTTGATGAACTAATAGAGAGTAATGGCTCTTTTTATGGATTCACCGCCATCTTGTTTTTGGACAGCAACAGAAGTTGAAGGTGCATCAGATGCGCTCACATTAAAATTGATCGCTAAATTAATACCAATCATCCTCTTTTAGTGTTTGTGAATCAAACCGTCGTCTGTTTGAACCGCATCGAAAAAATCAATCAATTCTTCATTGCTTAATTCCGATGATTTAAAACGCTTTTTTGCTCTGATCGGTCATTCAATTCAATAGAAACCAATACAAAAAGAGAATAAAAATAAGAAAGGAGAATCCGTTAAATTGTCGCTGGAAACCCCAATAGTGCCTTGGAGGTACTCATTGCTTTCTTACTTCTAAAAGTTCTATTATTTTGCTCGATTAATTTATATGTATTGGCAGTAGATAATTTACCTTTTGCACAAAAAAACTATTCGCTGCGGTTCAAATTTGACAAAGTTGTTAAATTGACTTAACAAAAATTTGTTTCGGGAACACAACGCACAAACCAGAATGACGGAAACTTAAGCAAGGACGGATAGCTTTAAAATCTGTGCCGCGAAGAAAGCTTAGGAGCATTATTAAAAGCAGTTACGATCAAAAAAAAAAGCGTTTACAACTTAGTAATATGAACTTTAGTGTTAAATGCCCTGAGGTAATTATAAGTGTTAGAGGGTTAAGTAGATTATAATGATAATTATCATTAGATAAGAGTAAAGTAAAGACCGATTTTTCTCCTGGAAACGGAGTCCAAAGAGAGACAGAAATACCGTGAAAAAATAAATAAATAAAATTACTACTATTAACAATTTACCCGTGTAAAAAAATTGGATTGTTAAACATTTCAAGGCTGTTTACAAATTACAATACCTTTACGGCTTCTTCATAGCTTTCTTCTTTTTAACCGGCCATAACAACCCGTTATCGGGTTACGGCCTGATGTAAATACATTATTTCATTGTGGATTTACGTGGTGGGTCCCAAACAATACGCACAACCCTTTTAAGGTCTACTGGTCTCGAAAGAACCCAGTGTCATTGTTAGTCGCCTCATACGACAAGATTTGACCTGCTGAGGTAGTAATCTCTAACCCGGGGAGCTTTCGCGCTATGTTAATGCGCCCACGATATACCAGCCAAAAATTCCCTACTAGTTTAGTACACATATTAATAGCTTTTATGGCATTGGAAGCAATCTTGTAGCAAAGAAATTCATAGGATGAGAACAGTTTGTTGCGCTTAGCTAAGACACAAACCTCTAAATTCCCAAAAGTGCATGTGCTTTTAGGACAATAATAAGCAAGACATTTTTTTTTAAATTTCTTTAATATAATTATGTTTTAGTTGTGTTAAAAATACAAAGCCTAGAGCATAAAAATGCAAAACTACAAAACTTCGGTTGCATTTTTCAGCAGCAATGACCGTCATGACCGCTGTGATTATGTGCACCAGAACTGCCCTTATGCGAGATTTTCTCGGAAGAGTCTTCTTCTGCTTCCTCCTTGCGCTTAGACTTGTCGTCCTCGGAAAATTCGCTCAAATCGCGACGCATGGCATAGGCATCCTCACCGTCAGCATAGTATTTTGGCTCCACTTCGATGATTTTAAATTTAAGCGAATTGGTATATAGGTTTAAGGCAGCACGATTGCTTTTGCGCACATGCAAAGATACATACTGAGCATTGAAGCACTCGACCATGGCCTGTGAGGCTTGGTTCATCAGTTTTTGGGCTAAGCCCAATCGGCGATAGGAACGCTTGACCGCCAAGGAAGTAATATGACCGTGTTTGCTCTCCTCTCCCGGCTCTGGCTCCTCCATTTTGGCCAGCACATAGCCAACAATGCTGCCCTTGTCATCCTCGGCCACGTAGCTAAGCTGGGGCCAGGTCAGTCCATGGTAAAAGTAGTATTTCATTTGATAGTTCTCTGGGAGACACAGCAGATTGCAGTGCTGCATGGTCATGAGGTCCTCGGGCTTGGCGCAGCGTATGTTCATTTTGTTGCTTTACTTAAATTTCCTTTGTACGTGCGTGTTGTATTTTGATGTGGTTTTAATAGTTTTTAATCACGACGTGCTTTACGTGCTCGACCGTGATGCTGATCACCCACTAGTTGCTGCTGCTCCTCTTCTTCTTCTTCTTGACCTAGCAATTCGCGTACCAAACGGAACTTCGATAAAAATGCCTTCCAAATCAGGAACCAGCCTGCAAAGAAAGCAATCAAATTAATTTAATGTTTCTCTGCGTTCTCCTACTTAAATACATGTTAAAAGGTTTCCATTCGGCAGCATTAGTAGCACATTTCTTACCCAACAAAATAATGGCCGCAACAATGCTAACAGAGGCCAATATTGTAAAAATAAAAGCCAAGCCCGTTTGCAAAGACATGCTTCAATGCAATATCACAAGTTATCACAGCGTAGCCTCTATTCAAAGCGTAAAAGCCAATTTAATAATATTTGTTCCAGCGACAAAGCAAGTGCTAATTTATTGTTGAAAAATTATCAGCTGTCAGGAGCAGCAGGAGAGTTTTACAGCACTGCACGTTAGAGTTGCAAAATTAATGGCGATTTGTGCTAAGCAAAAGGTTAATTAAAAAACCTATCACGTTCATGCGCTGAAGTAATTTTAACTCTTTAAACGTATTAATAATAAAATCCAATTTGATGACGAATTTTGAGAAACGCTCAAAAGTAAACTTGCTAGTTCTTCAGCAGGGGTTAGAATTTTCTCATACTCCCTATAATACCCAATGCGCTTAACTTATATTGCTTTTATAACAACACTAAACGTTTTTATAAACAGTTTCGAATTGATCTCATGAATGTGTATTAAAATTCACCTTTCTTTCAAATTAAATAGCTGCAAACGCAAAGCACACTTTTCTTTCTTGTCACTTGTTCAACTGCAGTGTTGTAGAACACAAAAATCGGAACAGTACCCAAAGCAGCAGCCCTAAACAGCTGAGTGCTACAATTGAGTTGGCAGCGCTCTTAAATATTTGTGTATTTACATACAAAAGTAGAACACAAATTAAACAAAATGCAAGAATTTTCTGCAAAACGTGAGGCGCTCTTTGCCTGTCTCGATGACGCCAGTAAGGAGCTAAAAGGCACGGCTTTGGATCAGAGCAACTCCAAGTCGTACACATTAAGCGCCTTAGAGCGTGGTAATAATGCCAGACAAGTGATGCATTATCGTCGTGGTAGAG
Organism: Chymomyza caudatula; assembly: GCA_035041775.1. NCBI lineage: Eukaryota > Metazoa > Arthropoda > Insecta > Diptera > Drosophilidae > Chymomyza > Chymomyza caudatula. The sequence goes on along the minus strand of JAWNKW010000113.1, from coordinate 2,656,521 downwards.
ACGTCGAAATTGGATCGGATTCTGAAGAATTAAAGCGCATGCGAGGCAAAGAAAGCATTTTTAAAAAACCCGAACTACCAATTGGACGCTGCTTGAAGCCTAGGAAGACGCCGGACTATCAGGTGAGATATTGCGGTACTGGAATCATTGGTAACCGACTCACAAACTGCTCAAATCTCAGATAAATCCACACAAATGGAAGAGGTACTCACTCTCAGATGTAGATATATCCGATCAGACAAATTCCGCAGCCGCCTTATCATTTCTAAGAGAAATGGATGCCCAGCGGGATGCAAAATCAGATGAAGACAATGATTTTGATATGGCTGGAAAAAAAATCGAGTTTAAAAAGATCAGCAAATTTAATCGCAATCTCAAACAGCTCATGCATGATGAAGTTAATGATGTAGAGCTAGATAAGCCTCAGCTGAGAGGCTCAAAGCTAGTAATGCCCGAGTATATAATTGGTCAAAAAAGTCTATCCCGGAAGAAGAAAACCTCACGCAACACACATGATCGTGCCGCTGGATCTTTATCACTTTCCCATTTAAATGAAGCCGATGAGCTCGATGAATAGGCGGAGTTTTAACTTTAGAGTATCTGTAGATATAGCAAGTAATAAAAAGCGCTCTTCAACCAATGTCAGATTTGCATATTTCAGTGAATTGCCTTTACGTACCGTAAATGTATCTTTTTTTATAGCATTAAGAACTTACCTTGTGTAATAATATCTGTGGTAGACGTAGAAGTAGCTTAAGTCGACATAAGAAAATGTTGAGGTATTGCGTTCTAGAGATTTATAGAAGTCATTACAAGTCACCATACCTTTTTTAAGTTTATGAGAGAAGTATTATACAAGTTCTAAAAAAGTAATGGTAACTCGTTATGATCCGTATAAAGTTCCAGAACGCAATAACTCAACATTTTCTTATGTCGACTTAAGCTACTCTTCCAAATGAGCACAGATATAGTTGTTTATTGATTTCGAAACTGTACGTTTTTACAATATTGACGGAACACGAATGACAACATGGTATACATAATTTAAACATATAGTACCGATACAAATATTAGATACATTAAATGCTAAATAATGCAATTAATACATTACACAATACTCGGCAAATAGAATCATTAAATGCAAAGTTCAATTACTGCGAGTAGTACACTACTCAGTCAAAATAATCTCATGGTTGTGTCCCTTCAAAAAACCCAGGATTAAAATACAGCTTCTTATTAAATCCCATGTTCTCGAAAGCACCAGTCTGCAAATTACCATCTGTAGTGCGCATATTTCCAACTTTTTGTTGAGTTATCTTTAAAATATCCTCAAAGTGTTTATCATGTGCATTTTCTGCCAAAGCATCGCACAACTTTTGTATGTACCAGCTGCCTTCGTCGGGATCTCTGTGAGTTTCATAGCCCGGAGTAGATGCATAACACACTATAAGATCAGATAATGTGGGCAAATTGTCATATTTATATCCTACGCCATCCGTTTGAATTCTTTTTTGTCCCTTATCGGGGGTATTGCCCCGGCAAAATGGAAATATTAAAACTTTTGGCTTAGATATCAAGAAGGGACACACATCTGCCTGAAAGTGATGTATTATGTCATGCACATTTGCGATAGAACCGTCGTGAAACTCCACTTTATCATTGCCGTTCACGAGATGTCCATGGGTCATTAAAACCAAGACAAAACTTTCGGTGTCGCGAGCATATTCAGACTCAGTGAGATATCTCAGATATTTAAAGAACTGCTCTTTCGTAAGATTGTTGCACGCAAAAGCTTTGAAGCCCATCTCTCGAAATACGTGTATTAGGGCATTGCTATCGCCCTCGGCTCCCTTGCGTTTACGTTCAGGCTGAGTAAATTCTATTATGTTTACCACGAATAGAACGCCCCGTTTGTCCTCCGAATGCATATTGAACGTACCCACCGAGTCATCAGTGTGAATTTTGTCCGACTTCTTAACAATACGCGTTTGATTAATCATTGGTTCCACGTGAGGCTTCAACGGAAACTCAGTCTCGTTCATATCGGTGTTATCCTGTAAACAAACAGAAGGTCACAAGGACAAGCAACTTAAAAATTTTAGACTGTTTACCTTACTCGCAACACAACCGTCACTTTTCGATCTATTTTCTGTGCCCGCTAAGGAACTAGACCGATTATTCTTCATAGTATTTATAGATATAAAGGGCAAACCATTGTGACGCTCATCTACAGATTCCAGTACGTCTATAGCATTCGTGAAACCTAATTTTTCTAGTGCAGTAATTAACATATTATAAGCGCTGGGACCGCGTTGCGTTAGCTTCCTAAATAGCTGCCTATGCTGCTCTAGGATCAACTCTTCCTCTTCGATATTACTACGCATGGTATCTGAAAGTAAGCCACAGTCCACACATTCCGCAATAAGCCGTCTGAAATCAGTGGTTTCTACCAGTCTATCGATGTTATTTTTTATGTGCTCTCGGTGCTTCTGTTGCATACCAACTTCTTCCTGTTCCGTGGCCATATTTCCTTTCTTGGCGTCGTTGACAATGAAATTTCTCTCAGTTCGTTTCTTGTTATTGAACGCGTCACGGAAGAGCCCCGTCCGGCAGTTAATCAATGGCAATGAGTCAGAGCAACTCTTTTCCGGTGTGACTTGACGAGTCTTTTCTTTGTCTACGCGTATATATTCGTAGCTTCGAAAATTGTAATGTAATTTAACTGTTTCGATGGTCCTTATTTTTTCAAAAGCAAATTATTAACTAATATTGCACATATGTGCATTAATTTAATAAAATTATAATTTTTAAATAAAATTTCTTTTGAAACAAAAGGTAATAATGCAGCACAACGTTTGTTTACTTTCGCTTGCAAAAATAAATGCCAGTGTGACCGCAATTCACACAAACACCAACGCAGTTAAATGTAAATATAATAAAATACCATAAAAATACCAATTCGTGTATCCTGTTTTTAAACCTTTTTCACCCTGATGGTGTTAAGTAGAGTGTCTTCACAAAAATATTATACATTTTGATTAAAAATATAGTTATTTCGCATTTCGAAAAAATTAAATCAGATGGTCACTTTACAAATAAAAGTGCAGGTTGCACGAAACAAGTTGGCATGCCTTTCCGTAAGCAACAGCTGGGAGGTATTTATTTTGCAATGCTCAAAAGTTATTTCAATTAAAGTTTTAGCTAGAAATAATAGATGCTGACAAAATGGATGATAAAACGCAGAAAAAAAAGCATTATCCAAGCGAATATAGGCAACGCCTTGTATTAAAATACCTAAAGTTGCATGGCTGCACGGCTGAAAACCTAGAAAAGGTCGCTGCCACCGGACGCAATGATACGGAACGCGATGGTATAATTTGTAAGGAATAACATGATTTTTTAGTAAATTATTTAATTCTACCAGATTATCACTTATAGCTTTTATATGCAAATGTGCCACACAAACGGATGCGCTTTTACAGGAGGAGTGCGGTTCATTAAGTCTGAATAGTATAAACCAATGGCTGAATCTGCTCAAGGGAACGCAGCTGTCCAAGGATTGCCAATATGAGGCAGCAGCAGTCATGAATGCCATTGTGCGACATGAGCTGCAGCCCAAACCAAAAGATTTAAACGGCATTGATATGAAGTAAGTTATGCAACGCATTGCTGTGCGTTCCAAAGTAAACAGGACCTTCGGAACAGAGGTTATTGTGCCTGAAATGACGGTACTTTTTGTGCCATCAGTACAATAATCATATATTGGAAATTGGCAGTTTAAGTTAATAAACTTGTGTGTTTCGATAAATTGGTTATTTTCCCAACCTATTCTAAAAGTCCGGTTTACTATTAAACGTGTCTTAATAATGCAATTATACACTTTTAGTGAGGTTTATGGATTCCTGGAGAAAGCACTGACTGGACAACCACAAAATAGCTTGAGCAAGAATAGCCTGAAGTTCTTAGTCCAAGAAATTGAGGTACTATTACACAAGTTTTTGCACGTTTGTATGTAATTTTAAAAAACATTTTTGCTTCTAGCTGCTTTTAGAGGAAGCCAATAGCGATGAATCTGAAAATTTAGCTCGCGAAATGTTTGTTAAATTGACAATGTTGGAAAACTATGACTATCCGATGAATTTACAAATGCTCAGCATAGATCCTTTATTACTGGATAAATAGCATATAAACAGAAAGAATTTTGTTTAGTTCATTTTCCCACATTTATTAAACATTTAAATTTAATTTCTTTAAGGTTTAACTTTACGCGTACATTGTCACACGCTCTAACATATTCCGTTGCTTCTCTGCAAATCTACACATTTTTACATAGATAAACTGTAAACGACATTCGAGTTTGAATGGTCCAAACCAAATCTACACCTTGTACGTACGTATTGTTAAATATATATGTATAATTATTATTTTAAGTTATTTTTTTGCTATATATATATAGTTAAACAGTTTGTTGTTTTGGTTTAGCACATTTATAATCTAAATAAGGGCTTTACGAATTAAGTTAATTAAGTTTCACACAATTACTTGAAGTACATTGGATTTAACGTTATCAATTATTGTGCATGATTGTTTTCAATTTATTATTGGTATTTTTGAGTAGGGCTGCCAAAATCTTTAGGCGAGAGTTAAGATTCGTTAAAAATGTTGGTTTTTTCAATAATTTTTAATCTTTAACAGGCATTATACAGTTGAGTGCTGCTTGACTCTTTTAGCATCACAAAAAATCACAAGAGATAAAGTTGATTACAATTTTACGCATTTAAATTTGGAAATTCGAAAGTTATTACAATTTTTAATTATACATAGAATTATGCATATTCATTTTATGTTATATATATATTTATTATATAAGTTAATACCCTTTTTAATGTTACCTCTTTAAAATACACTTTTAAAAATTCTGTTTATATAATATAATAATAATATTTAAATCTTAAATGTTCAGTCCAGTTTGAGCTTTTTGGTTTTCCCCTTTTGTTATGTGTTTTACATAAACTATATTAATTAAACTTAATTTAAGCTAATTTACTAATTGTATTTAAACACTAATAAACAATATGCTTTTGATTTATTGGATATGCATAGGCATCAAACCAAGAAACAAATTCAAACAACAACAATCACAAAAAATAAGATACAACTCAACGAAATAAAGCTAAAAAACTAAAATCAAAGATATGTGTTCAAGTTTATTTGATTGCTGTTAATCGCTCAACAAATGCAAAAACTTAATAAAGTAAAACGTCAGTTAGAATTTTGATTGTCCCGTTCGTGTTGTTCTGCTGGATGATATAGACAGAGCATAGAGTAGTATCATAGAGCACAAATATGTTTTGCTAAAAGTGTATACATACAATATATAAATTCATAGTTAGAGTATTTCTTCTTTTTTAGTTTGAATATATTTCGATTTGCTAAAATTACTAGTAAGTACAACAATCATTAATTCTTTAAATTTGCTGTAACTTTTATATACGTGTACATTTAATAACATTTGTATATCTGTATATAGGGTATAAGTTTATGAACTATTTACTCATAAAATTTAAAGAGTTTCACATACATATACATACGAGTACTTGTATACACTGCTGCTCCATTTTCTCGCCACTATACACTATACAAATTGACTACAGGTATACATATATTTGCGGTGTATCTTGTATTTGTTAGATTTTAATTTGTTTGTGCACTGTATTTGTATTTGGAATTTGAAAAATTGCTATTCAAATAGCTTAGATAGTTCACTCCTTACGATTCGTCTGGAGTGAGCAGTAGTATTCACCTTAGTAGTAGTTTTCTAAACATAGTGTTATTGTTGTTGTTATTAGTGCAGGGTGTTACAGTGGGTCACAAATAGAGTTATATACTTATGTACTTTGGTTAGGTACGTTTAGGGTCAGGTTCTTAAGTTTCTTGTTGCTTGGTGGCTTATCTGTTTTTAATCGAGCACGTAGCCGTCGCACTTTACACGCTCGCACACACACACACACAGGGCGCATTCTTATGCAAAATCACTCAAAAGAAAATTTACTGGCTACGTGTCCGTGTTCCGTGTCCGGCTGGGCAGCGTGTTGAAGCCGTGATCAACATAATAAAGTTGACCCCTTTTAGTTGAACTACTTGTAAGTATAATTTATTTTGCATTTTAATTTCTTTTAATAGTGGCTCGTCTAAAGCTATGGAACTGTAATTTGTACGTACGAGGTACACGTTTTCTTAAAGTACTGGTGTATATAAGTAGTTGACATGCTTCTTTCCAAAAGCAGCCATTAAAAGCATTACTACAAGTAAAATCAGAAAAAGTTCCTCTCAGCTGCTCTGTATGGAATATTTGTTTTTGTTGTATGTATCAAGACTATAGAACGCTCCTACCCCTCTCATAGAGAGATTGAAAATAATCAGTTTTAATACCTGAGTCCAAAAAGCCAAATTACTCTGTGACTGTCCGTATGAAGACTTAGATCTCAGAGGGCATAAGCTTGCAGGGTACCAAATGTTACCTTATCTGCACGCAGGTAATTTTTCCAAATAGACTTATGTAAGCCTAACAAAACGCCGGCTTTGTGTTAAACGAACCTCCGGTATAAACTTCCCTACTTATCTTATATGGATGTGCCCGAAATCTCTAAACGGTTTTGCCTAAATTTAAAGTAAAGGTACTTTCTTGTTAGATTTCCCATGCTCTTAAAGATATTTATCGCAAATTGACGAATTTCTTTCTGATTGAAATTCGGAACCAATAGATATCCGGCATACTCAAAAATTACTTTGGATTGAAAGAGATCTTAGGCACACCCCCAATTGAAAAGTTATAACACATTATGTGACGTTAGCAAAGTTGCCAGATGCACTAAGGTCGCAAATCAATATAGGCCGAGATCTTTCCTCAATCACAAAGAGAAACATGATCAGAAAGGAGATCAACCAGATGCAGTGATGAAATCTGGAGTCTGCTTGGGTCTAATTACAGACAGCTCAAAGATCCTATCTACATAGAGATGGTCATGAGTAAAGAACGAGCTCCACAGCTCCTGCAAAAGTCATTGAAAGAAGCTGCATGGACACCAACTAACCAATGTTCGGTGACGGTTGCAGCATCTCTCTCGCTTCAGAGAACAGAGGTGCATTTTTTTGGCTTTGTGTCCAATTTTGTTTTGCTGTAAGACAGTTTTGTTCAATTCGGGATCAGAAATAACACACCCTGCTTAATACTTTCCACAACTTCGGAAACTGAGTCCAAAAGCAGGTTGCAGTCTTAGTACATACATATAAGAGAAGAAGAGTTGGGTTACTTCTGGAAAGTGCACTGGAACATCGGCAAGCCGAGGTTGCTGTTTCCTTTTCTTTTTTTTTTGATTTTTTTAATTTATTTTTTTTTTTTTAGTTTTACACAATAACACACATACGTGTAGGTGGTTATATGCCGTTTAAATAATTCGAAAAATATTTATGCTTGTATATGACAAACTTTGTATGACACTCATGTAAGTATTGTATATAGTAGTATATTTATGTATAGGATAGTTTTTGCACATTCACAAAAAAAAAAAACATTTCATATATTTTAGTTTCTAAGTATTGATTGCATTTTGCATAAAGTTCAAGTTTAAAAGTTTTCAAGGTCTCAAGTAATTTGGCCGCTTTTGGCTGTGTCTAGTTATGGGTTTTTATTGGTATACTATTTCATATAGTTTATGGTCTCAGGGTTGCGGTTTTGTGTGCAGCACTATAAATTTTCACTAATTACATTCATAGTTATTGTAGTAATAAGCTGCATATGTTTTAATTATAGTAGTATAGTATATGTGCATAGTATATTGGTATATATGTAGGTATTGTATATGGTTTTACTTGATTGATTCGATGACATTAATTAAAATCAGTTGTCGAATAACATTTAGATTTGTTTCAAACATTTTAGCTTTTCGTTTACAATTTAAATAAGTGGTAATTAATGTATATATAGATAATGCTAATAAATACAAGTTGATTACTGGTGTTCTATTAATGGACCGAAATTTCATTTAAAACTATCTTTGTTTCTTTACTTTTGAAACTTTAGTTACGTCCGGAGAATAGTTGATACTGTAATAAGATTTGTTGCAAAATAATTAAGCCATCAAAATTTTGTTTCACAATGTTTTCAATAGATTTCAATATTTACGTATGCGTTATCTACATTTAGATTTAAGGGTTTAAGGCAAAATAGTTGGTCGGTTATATTGTTTAGAGGGCTGATTAGAGCTTCCTCTGCTCCGATCATACGGCATATTACGGCAATATTACAAAACATACAAGGAGCACAACGATATTAAAGATATTGAGAGACAAAAGAAGAAAAAAGGGCACATAGTATGTATGTACTTATGAATAAATATAACATTGACTAACGGAATTTGTGTTTTGGATAACATTTGGGGGAATTACTCACTAGATATACGATTTTCTGGATTTAGGGAGTGGACGTTACTAAATAGTAATAATTACAAAGTCATGCAAATTATACGACTACAAATGTTGAGTATCGTTCTCATCGTTCGCCATTTTGCGGGAAACCGCTATGCATTTCCGTTTCGTGTGGAATGGCAGCAGCGAGTGGACATCGAGCGAGGCTTTATATACTAGTACTAGTGTATACAAGGTTCGGTTATTTAGTTCATACTACTACACATTGTGTGTGTGTGTGTGTGTTTAGGTTATAAGTGAGTGCAAAACTGTTTTGTCTACAAAACTACTACTAAGGTACAACCGTATATGTGTCTTGAGGTATGTGAGTGTGGGTATATATATTAAGACATTATCTTGCTAACCATTAACTACCTAAGTCCATACACATTTACCATATAGTGTATATAGTTTAATAACTTTCACGCTTTTTCTTATATACTCCTCTGTTTCACACATTTTTTTCATTTTTTAATTTTTTTCATATATGTACTTTTGAACTCTTAAGGCACATTTTGAAGTTTCAATAAGACTTACAGTAGTCCGCGGACATTTCATCCGCGTTGCTTAGTTTAGTTCAGCAAAAACCCAAAAGTAACATAATAGTAATAATAAGCATATAAGAGTTATAACAATATACAAAGTGTTTCAGTAAATGTGTAAAGTTTGTTGGCTACACATATAAGTATACATATAAATAGAAAAAACAAACAAAAGTCAAGCAACTTGGCACATCGACTAAAGCGCATGGACAGCCAAAGCACTATAAAATATTTATGAATAGCATATAAAAATAACATACAAGTACTATATAATAAAATGTCAATAGTTAACTTAATTATAGTAGTAGTAGTAGCAGTAATAATAATAATAGTAGCAAATTTTTGACATAGTTATTCAGTTATATTGTTGCAGTAGCCTTCAGTGTCAGTCAATCAAATAATCAATCCAGAAAGCGACGCTGTCAACTTGTAGCTCTGATAAGTATGCTACATTTTATTTCAATCTTTTGCGTTGAGTTAAAGTTGTATACTTTTCAATTATTAATTGTTCATTGAAGTTTCGAGAGCGTTTTGTTTCGTTATCGAAATCGATTTTCATTTTTTTTTTCTGCCTTTATATCGCTCTTTTTATGACTTTACTTTTGCTTGAAGTAGTTGTATTTCAAAAATTTTTATTGTGCAATCAGTTGGGCAGAAAGTAAAATGGCAAGACAAGTAATACATAGTACAATACAATAAAATACGATGCAAACACAATTCTATACAATAGCATACTTTACCATATGATGTAGTTCTATAGTACAAAACAATTATAATGTTCAATGGTTAAAACTCAGCTCAATGGCTCAGCAGCGGATGCAAATAATGCCATCCCAACAAGGTACAAAACATATACATATGTACATTCTGTGTTTCTACGAGTGTGTGTGTGTGTGTGTGTGTGTGTGTGTGTGTGTATGGTACGAGTAGAACTGAATGAGTCGGAAATCTGAGGAGTTGTTAGTTTTTGCAACCAATTCCAGTTTTTTAAGCTAATCGAAGCGTTCGGCAATATTGCTTAAGAACTTTTTCGACTAGCTTTTTGGTATGTGAAATCGTTAAAACGACTTCGAAATTTTAACTTCATATTTATATTCACATTCACATTTTGAATGTGTGTAGAGCAGAGTTCGGCAGCGGCAGCAGAGAAAAGTATGTTCGCCTAGCACTTCGGTCATTTTTGTATGAGTATATGACGAAAGTTCGGCACTTGCTTGTTTCAAAGCAATCTCGTCTCTGCAGCTTCTCTGCTGCCGCTGCCGATCCGTGATGTAAATACTGCAAGGAAAATAGGACAAACTCTTGGACATGCATTCAAGCCACATTCTTTTGTATAATATTATGAAAAAAAAAGCGCTTTCAAAAGGAAAACTCATGCATCAAAAATAATTGATAAATAATGCATTATAAAATATTTAATTAGCTAATTACAAGATACATTCCTCATTAAAAAGCAATATATTGCAGCAATATTATTTAGCTTTTAAATTGCATTCTGTGAGACTTCAATAAAAATTATGAATTAAATTCATAGTGCTCATTAAATAATCAATGCAATTAAGACGATAATAATAAAATGGAGAAGCTTTAAACTAAAAACTAACATCACTTTTGCACATATACGCACAAATACGCACACATATACGCACAAAGACAGTGTCCATGTGTATGTTTGTATGACTTGGGGCTTATGTAAGGACTAATTGAAATCACAAACACATAAACACACACACACACACAGACACACTCACACACACACGGACACACTCACGCTCATATGCATTCAGATGCCCAACGAGTACTATTTGATATGCACCACTGAGTACATACTCGTTCGTTTAAATATTTAATCGTGGGCTTGAGTTTATTTAGTTTTAACTGGGATTTCAATTAATTGTATAAAGTTACGTATAATAAACACAAATGGATTTTACATACGTTGCAACAACTAACAGATTCGTACACTAAGAACTAACAGCTAACGTCTAACAGTAATGATAATGGTTATATGTAATAAGAATAACAGTCATAATAATACGTTTAAAATACGCTAATTATACATGTATGTATGTATTATATACATAGTTAGTAAATAAGTTCGTAACGATTTCGGATATGTTCTCAATGCCACATTAATATTAACGTTTAGATATAATAAAATTTAAAAACAACTTCATCGCTTTGTTTTTGGTATTTGTCATTGTTTTTTGGTTTACTATTAACGTAATTTTTTTAATGCATTTTTTTTGGTTGATTTTTGGGTACTTTGTTTTTTGTTTTGGTAAATTGAATGTTTGCCAAATATAAGTAAGTAAGTAGTATATAATGTATAAACTAAACTATATGTAGGTAATATAAGTACGATATATATATATATATATATATATAATTAAGATATCTATAACATTCTGATTGTTTGCTTCATTTTACCCTCTGCCCCTCTGTGTTAGTTCTCATAATTCTCAGTTTCATTCATTTTGCATACAACTTTTTTTTGATTTTGATTCTACTCATTGTACTCAATTCAGTTTTACAGCCATATCTGTTTAGTTGTTTGAATTTTGATACCTTCTCGAATACAAATTCGCTCTGTGGTAGTAGCTGTTGTAATTGTAGTTGCTGTAGCTGTAGCGCGCATTGTTGTAATTGATGTTTTGATCTGAATCAGCAGCTTTCACTGTGATTTCGTTCAGATCGTACTATTGACTGAACGTTATATTGAGTGACGGACACTTTCGGACGTTGTTGTTGTTGCGCGCACCATTGACTCGCAACAGTGGCACCGGACTAACCGTGCCGGATACGGAAGTTAATTGTCTTACCATGCCGGATCCCAGCTGCTGTAGTAAGCCCGAACCCGATCCCAGTGGACCCGATGACAGTACGGTCGATGTGCGTCGTGAGCGTATTGATTGCATGCTGGACGATAACAAAAATGGCACGCTGCTCGATGTATTTGGCATGGAGCCACCCTGTTTTTGGGAGTACAACAAAGGAGATTTCTTTGGAAGATTAGTTAAAGTATGCTCATTTAAGGTGCTCAAATATTGGTGCATAATAATCGAGTTCTTAAAACTAGCACAGTAGTAGTAGTATGCTTCAAAAACTGTTGTTGCTATGTACAGTGTGAGACTTGAGACTTACAAATATGTATATAAGTACAATCAAACCAACAAACAATGGTAAGCAAGTTATCATAAATGTTTAATACTTATTGTAGCATTTATGGATTCAGCGATGAAACATCGATGAAACACAAAGAAGTAACAACAAACGCTTTAACTTAAAATGCAACATGTATGCCAACCTATAGAAATGTCTACACATACTATAAATAGTTTGATGGCATTTTTATGTGTTTGTTTGTAAAGTGTAGAGCCGGCCAAATAAACAAAAGCTTACATGGAAGTCCAACTCAAATTGAATCAAATATGTGCATGAGTAGTTGAGAGCAAAATAAGATTTTGTTTGTTCAATTAGAAGTTCAAATAACATTGAACTGAAACTAAGCAAATTGAAAATAAGAAACAAGTACTCACGATCATGCTCCGTGCAAGCTGCGAATTTTTTGTTTAATTTATTTAAATATTTTTTGATTTGTTTTATTTGTTTTTTTTTTCGTTCATGAAATGAAAAATGAAAATACACACATATGAAATAAACATAGCGTACTTTGTATGCATGTATGGGTAACATAACCTATATAATTAAATACTTTAATTAGTTATAATTATGTAAATCACTTAAGAAGTTGTTTTTTAATCTTTTTTTTTTTGAAATGCATAGCAGAAGTTACATTCACCATAAGTATGTAGTATATGAGATACTGTGTTCGTAATTGTGGGTGTAACTGTGTGTGTGTGTGTGTGAGTAAGAGACAAATAAGTAACATGAACAAACTTGTAAGAAAGAAAAGAACCTAAAATAACTTAACACTGAGCACGTTTAGGGACATTTAATGAATAGATATATTTATTTTTGTTTAAAGGGTTTTATTGCTTATGTACACAGCTAACTGTTATTTGACTGCAGCAGTGTGGTGACAGTGTTGGGTAACGAATCATAAGAGCTTGCAATCTGGTTAGCAACTGTTCAAACATTTGTCTAACCATGCATATGTCTGCATTCCAAGTAATTTTCTTAATCTTTGGCAATTTCGCGACTTTTTTTTTTGAATTTTCGTAATTTTGGGTATTTTTGTCCTTCCGCAGCCATGGTCAAGTATTATAACTACGAAGGTACTTAATGCTTGATTCGGACTCTATAAGTTTAGAGCCAACCAGCAGCGTCGCCTTCTCGACACGCTTCCTACTGCTTATACAGTCTATGTCCTGTCCTGCCACACACCATTAAGTGTCGGGCAGTGCAAGTCTTATTCCCACTGTGGACAAAATTACACTTTGTTGGAAAACACCCTATATATATGCAAAAATAATATCTACAAAATATCCGCTTTCATTATTTTGATCATTATGTTTCTCTAACAATTTGTTCTTTAATTTTAATTGGAGCTGTTCTTGGCTTGACTGTGAAGAAATGTTGTTATAGTATAGTGCAGGGGTCGGCAACGGCAGTATGTGAATGTGTTGGGCATACACGTGAACGACATGAACATGCTTCAATGCTTCTTTTTGTCTCTTACAAATAGAGAATCAAGCCTTCGGTTAGCAATTCGACCAAGTCAGTGAAAGCACATGATGAAAGTTCGGCGAGCTATGGAATCACATGCCTGTTCTAAAGCTATCAGTGCCGGATGCTCGATTAACACTATGTATCAGTAAATCGATCTTTTATCGTAACCGTCTTTCTTATTACATTTTAATTGTTTGCTCAGATCTTTAAGTCACACTGGTTTTCATTGAAATTTCCAAAAATCACATTATTTAAATTTTTTTATGCAAATATTTTTATTTATTTCGCTTCAACTGCATACAAGAGGTCTAAGAAATTTGCTTACGAAAGCTTATTACTATTGAGTTCCTACTTTTTGCAGCAGCTAATGCCTTAGGTAAGCCTCTTAAAATTCTGTTTTTGCAGAGTGTTACCGAAAAAGTGGAAACCTTAAGATATGCCACAGTCAACAACTTAATGTACACCATACTGCATTAGCATAAGTCTCAATTTATTTGCCTTGAAATTCCAAAGTCAAAAATTCTTACACTTATGTACTGCAGTAGCAGAAGGTATCATAGAACCTACAGCAACAACAACAATAATGATAACAGAAAGTAAGTGTATTCAGTAACTAAAGTAATTCAAACTGTAAATAAATAAGAAAATCCATAAATTATATTTGAGAAAACAGACAGACATTTAGAGAGACAGAACGAGAAAGTCAGCATAATGCATAGATGGAAAAACAAGTACAAGAGAGTATAAATCAAAAGAAACCAACTAATAGGAAGTTACAAAAAAAAGAATTGTTATACATTTTTTCCATTTCCAATCAAGCAGCATGTCAAGTTAGATTTAGTACATATAGCAAAGTGATAGGCAAGTAATTCAAATTTTTCAGTCTCCAGTTGCAAATTCACAACAATTCATACATAAGTATCGAAAAGACCAGCCAGAAATGAGTACGAGTACAAGTACGAGCGAGCAAAAGGAGCGTAATGCATCAATCAAATCAAATCAACGAGTACGAGTACGAGCACGAGAGCGGTAACGGTAACGGTAACGGGCGAGGTAACGGTACATTCTGTATAGAGCAGTGCAACAAAGCACTTCCGACTGCCATTTGCCTGCAGCTCAGTGAGTAAAACAGAGAGAGACAGACAGAGAGAGAGAGAGAGAAAGTGACATAGAGTGTCGAAGTGGATTGAAGTACAAGACAAACCTTAGTTAGAGTATTACAGTAAGTTTGTGTGTGTGTGAGATGTACTCACACCCATGTGTATGTGAATCTTTGTATGACAATAACAGAGCAGCAAAATGCACTTAACGTTGGCATATATATGTATGTATGTAAGTATGTACGAGTAATTTTGTATAGAGCTTTACAGGGTGCAACAGTTGCAACAACTGAATGACGACGATAACAACAATAATCAACATTAACAACATGATGACAGCCAAGACAATTTCAGTTCAATTTCAGATTCAGATTCTGCTTCGAACTTGGGAGCAGCAGCTGTGCTGCTCCTTTGTCTTTGTAGTTTTTTTTTTAATAATTTTTTGCCGTAGCGTTTTTTAGACTTACAACATAAGCCGAGGTGGAGGGCACCGATAGACTCGATCCAGAGCTACCGCGGGCACCGTACTAAAGTTACATTTTAACGATATACGATTTAAGGCGAAAGAGACAGAGATTTGTATAGCATAAAGACGACGACGTTTGGTTGTGTATTCAAATGTAGTTGGGTGTTTTTAGGTGTGTGAGTGTGACGGGAGAGTGAAGATAAAAAGAGAGCGAGTGTTAGAGAATTGCATATATACTTTCACTGCGGGAAATGATATAATATACATAAGTCATAACTCTAGAACCATATTAAATAAAAACAAAAATATTATTGAATGTCCTGTTGTAGTTTTTATCTGTTTCAATGTTCAGTTAATGTTTGTTCGATTGAAGCAGCTGGTAAGAACTGTTTAACACGCTACTCTAAATATATATAACTATATTGTAGGTATAGATAATATGCTATATAAGTTAGTTATAAGCGCACATGAACTGAAAATCCAAATAAAATATTGCCATAATTGTAGCAAAAATAATTTAAAAAAAAAAGATAATATAAAGGCCTCTCAACTTGATGGCACTTGAATTTCACTATAATAAAATAAAATAACAATAATAACTCCGAATTGAAAATTTTATAGATGAAATTACTTATATGGCATTGATGTGCAGCCGATTTATGAAAACTCTGGGTTACCCAATGCCAATTAAAAAAAACCACTAACAATGGCGGACCCATAAAATAAATATGTATAAACACAATAAAAACCAGCCACAGTCAAAACCACAATTCGGTGGTAATAGACCGGGCATAACTCAAATTGTAACCGAAAGAACGACCGCACAATTGCCCGGCCATTGGCGTAAAGGGAGAGCGAGAAAGAGAGAGCGAGAGAGATAGAGCAAGGGTGTGGATCCAGATAAAGCAACTTACAGTTGGAGGTGACAAATTGATGGTGGAGCCACGCCGTTCCTGGGGCCCAATGCTAGAATGGCGACGCGTTGGCAGACCGCTGCCGGGCGTGCCGCCTGGGGAGGAGGCGCACGACGGTGCTATGCGTATTTTCGGTGTCATCAACGTATTGTCGGAGAGCCTACGATTGGGAAACACATTGCCAACGCGCAGGAAATTGCTATCCGGCGATGAGGGCGAGCAGCCGAACCACCAGCCGCCTAGCATGCCCGAGCCTATAACATTGAACAGGAAAAATGAATATTAAATTAAATATAGTATGTAAGTATGCACCGAAAGAAAAAGTTGTTATCTACAACTACTTCATATAATTAGTCTAATCTATTCAACAATAATGCTGTAATGATTACCATCATACCGACAGTCGCTCAAGTCGGTTTATAAAGTATTTTGCATATCTTACGACTACCAAAAAGCATTAAAGATGTAAAAATTTTGAAATTCTTGACAACTCTTTCCACTGATATCATACTTTTTTCCAAGAATATCCTCACTAAGAAATGACTCTAAATTTTTAACTTGACCAAATATTAGCCCGTCCCAACTGTCTGCATTCAATTTTTTACCGTTTTCGATCATTTTTATAAAGTAAATGAAGTTTCGAGTTGATAGATTCAAACCGCGAAAATCCGAGTCAATACTAAGACTTTTTTCCCATTAAACTTATGGTCTGCAACGCCTCCTTCTGCCGGTAAAATACATTGCACAAATCTATAATACCCTATTACACTTATGTAACTAACAGTACTTCAAAGCATCGAATATCCACCATCAAAGTTTCGATTATTTAGGTTTCATCAAGTCAGATATTTTTCGACTCCTCGGTCCAATGTGCATATTTTGTTTTGCAAAGTGTAACTTGGCCATTTTGCGTGAATCAAGGGTGGCTTTGACTTCATTTTCCTCTAATCCAAACCGATTACTTCTGGCTAAAACTTGTTGTACACGATAATTAGAGATTGGTAATATCGAATCAGACACAATTTTAGATTCCGCCATTTACCACATGGCAGTGTCTTAAACAGCTAATAGTAGTATTACAAAATTTTTTTGCTACCGATACGTGTATCTTACATACATGTCGGAAAAACAAGTGATTGCATTTAGGACTGCAATCTCTGCGACAATAGGTTTGTGAGTTCAAACAAAAATATTTTGAAAAATCAAACGTATGCTTTAGATTTGCTGTTCGGATATTTGACTATGGGATCTGAGCAAATTCGGCGTAAAATTGAACATCAAGGTTTTTAGTGTATGCGATTCTAGCCAGCAGTCTCTACGTAGCCTGACTGATTAGGTTTAGAAATTTTTGTGGCTTAAGCAGCAAATGACGAAAATCACAGCTACAGTCAAAAACCGTAGCAGCCAGAAACTCCAACCTCAAACTATCTGTGCAAGCCAACCATCCTTTTCCAGTCCATTCCCCGAACCCGAAACCGCTACCATTAAAATCTGTTTGTGTGTCACCCTCTTTGTGTGTGTGTGTGTGTGTATGTTTATTTTGTCACTGTCAAGGACAGACGTACATTATGCGGTTGCGGTGCCGTTGCTGCATATGACTTTTCACCCGTATACCGTGCCTACTGGCGCAATCCTAGCAATACCACCAACCCACACTGACACATTTTGTGGCAATTTGCGTTGAAAGTTGTTAACTTGACCACAGCCACTGGCCCAGTACATGTTATGTACATAGACGCACTTGAGTGAGCACAAAAAGCCAACAAGTTGGCATGCCGAAAGCAAATATGTATTATCATTGATTGAACCTCGGGATGTATGCGCGATATTATTGTTTTGTCAATGTCGGCGGTGAAAAACTTGTAATTTTAAGTCGTTATTTGTTTTGATGAATAGGCTCATTCACACACTGGAACACTGTGAGAAATTGTCGAACGTAATGCCGGAGGATCAAAAGAACAACCCAGGTCGCTGTGTCTTTCTTCAATCGTTTTTGAACTCTTGACTCACGCAACTAATTTTTGATTTTCGATCAACGATGTTTGATTGCAATAAAAATTGGTTAATATTTTCAGTTATAAATTGGTAACATTTAAAGCAGAAGCTGTACAATTTTAATTTAACATGCTTCAAACGTATAAACAGTTGTTAACCAACTCAGGCTTTTCCGCACGTTGATCAAAACAACCGAAATTAGCTTGGACAAATTAAACACAAAAAAAATTAATTATTAATTAATTATAAATTATTAATAACTAATAATTATTTACTCTTATTATTCCTATGGCGACTAGAGTGCTCTAATTCAATAGAAAGCCGTTTGAAGACATGCCCAATACGATAGAAAAACATTTAGCTTGCTAAAGTCGAAATTACAAAGGTTATTGGAATAACACATCGACAACAACAACGACAACGCACGAACACAAAAACATCACCAAATCACCGGCAAAGTTGTCAGAATGCTTAAATCGAGTATTTTAAAGTATCACAACCTTCCCGACTCCCGTAGGAAGTCAGTAACAGTAGTAGAGAGTAAACACCTCGCTCATATTGAGTGTATCACTTCCCAAAATGCGCATCCGTGTTCTTGCAAAGGTCGGACAGTGACACAGAAAGTGGTCCGTGGAGTCGGCTTCCTCAAGACAGGCTGCGCAGCTTGGGTCGTCAACGAGGCCCATATTGGCCAAGTGTTGGCCAAAGGCATTGTGAGAAGAGGATTTTCTGACGAAGAAAATATATGGAGGCTTTTGGATTGGGTTATTTCACGAAGTGTTTCGTTACGCGGCATCCAGTGTTGGATATCCAGCGTTCCTTACAGATGTTGTCTGTATAGGCTGCTATCCATCCAACCAATTCAGCTGCGCTGACAGGAATGATTAGCTCAGGCCTCAGGCTGTGACGCCGAGCCTTTGTTTGCCAGCTCACCCGCCATTTCATTGCCCTGGATACCTCGGTGTCCAGGAACCCATTATAGACTTCTTATGACGTGAAATTATGTTAAGTCTGGAGTGCAGCCCGACTGTCACTACAGTTACCCCACTCAATTTTCTCTCATGGATCCAGCTCGCGGCATTTAGAATTGCGTAGATTTGTGTTTGGAAAAGCGACGGCAATTTCCCAGTCGCGCATGAGTATCTTGAGTTTTTATCTAGATGCCAACCAGCACCAGTCGGTTAACTACTCCATGCAATTGATGTTGCAATAAATCCAACGAAAATCAAATAAAGAGCGTCCTTGAGTGTTGTCTTGTAAATACATTTATTTTTTCTAAGTGTACGCATCATCTTTTCAGTTTCATGTTTGTTTTCTTTTGCCTTCCACTATTCATACACTCAACCCAGGTAGTCGTTGTGTTGGCCTATTCAGAAAATTTGTGCTGCCAACAACATATTAAAATGCA
The DNA here is from genome assembly GCA_035041775.1 of Chymomyza caudatula. Classification (NCBI taxonomy): domain Eukaryota; kingdom Metazoa; phylum Arthropoda; class Insecta; order Diptera; family Drosophilidae; genus Chymomyza; species Chymomyza caudatula. The sequence continues at coordinate 2,636,998 of JAWNKW010000113.1, read as the reverse complement.
ATATGCAGCTCGGTATGGAAATTACACACACACACACACACACACACACACACACAGGCCGACACGTGTAGGTAGCTTTTCCACACATACACACACCCAGTCAGCAGGTTGACAGATTGTGAAAAACACGCCGACATAGTCGAGACACTGTAAGGACATCCTGAGCAGACTTTTGACTTGCATTGGCAGCAAATTAAAAGTTTTTCACTGCACAGTGGTGCCAACTGTTGTTATATTTGTATTTAACCAGATATTATAATGGGTTATGGCGGGAAAACTGATTACGAGCCAACATCATAAATCATCGTTAAAGCCAAGAGTATATTAAATGCAGTCGCCCGATTAATATGCATAAATAATGCGATTGCTCATATTACCCAGAAGCAGAAGCAGACGCAGGCCCAGACCCGGACTCCAATGGCTGCGGGCCATTGTTGCTTCATTTTAATAACACAATTAAATGCTTCGAATAATGGCTCATTGTCGGTTATACAAATTAATGGCAGCCACACCTGGCCAGACACTAGCTGTGTGTGTGTGTGTGTGTGTGTGTGTGTGTGTGTGTGACCAGGGCTGGAGTAGGCCGATTATTGGCAGCAGAGTTAGTGAAGCCATACTTTGTTATTGTCACGTATTTGGTTTGCGGCTAAATACAATGACGGTGCGGCTCTATGTGTGTGTGTGTGTGTGTGTGTGTGTTTATGTGTGTGTGTGTGTGTACATGTTAATGAACATCGAATTAAAATCAAACAAAAATTTCTAATTATGCAATGCCTGTGGCTGCATACAAAATTCATTATGGAACTTAGTTGGTCAGCCAAGCATATTAATATGCATACATATTACTGATAGATGACTAGAGGGCTAAGCAGTCTATACTCTGTTTATTGCTCTACACTGTGAAAAACAGCGGATCCAATGGTAGTACAATCGCGCTAGAATTTATATTTTTTCTTTTTCAAAATGAGATAAGCTTTTGCTTAACTTCTTATTTCAAATTGAATCAGTTGTATAAAATCAAACATAAATATTATCAAGCGCTGTTCACGTATATTCCTGATTGTTCTGGTGGTCTAAAAATAACTTAAACATTGGCTAAGGTCGACTTACTAATTTCATAATTTCACAAATAACACTAACATAATGCAATCTGTGTACCCTATAAGGAAGGTGTTAACTGATACTATAAGATCCGTTCATAAACTATATAACTATTCGAAAACTATAAATTAATAAGTTAATAGGATTTTCTTGATGAGGAATATCTTTGAAATCACGTTTTCATCACATTTTTGATTGGCGAGACTATTACTTTCAAGCTCTTTGAAAGAAAGAAACTTGAGAAAACAATTATATACTTTTTCATGCATCTGAAACTTTGTAGCGCTATAAAAGAAACTTAACACCAAAAATGAAAGTTCAATATCGACAAACACTGAATTGCATAGCAATAACACAGTCGAATGTTAAATGTTCAATAGACCGAATAGAAAAGGCTGCTTGGCTCATGCATCTCAGCAATGCAACTAATCAATGAAATGAAACTTGGAGAGGATTTTGCCAAGATTCATAGATAATGCTAGTTCCAAGAACCAATTCTAAAACTCATTGGTGTGTACATTATCAATAGTAACTTACATTAAAGAAATTGAAGTAAAAATTGAATTTTGTAAATATATAACGGTATTCAAATAACAATTCCAATGGTTTCACATCAGATGCTCCGGGCGTGCTAAGCACACTCACTCATGCATTTTGTTGTTGTTTTTAGCTATACTTTTCTCCAAGTGTACTTACCACCAGAATTTTTGCGCGCCATATCCTCAGCACTGGAGGTCTTGCGTTGATCTATGCGCAAGTTGGGTATATTGAAGGGCGGCGCGTTCATGTTATCTGTGGAGAACTGATGCCTCAGAGTACGATGTCGTTCCGGTGACGCCATTGACAGATTATCCAGTTTCAATTTGTTGCGCTGCTGACGATCGATGGCCTCCAGCATTTGTTGCAGCACCTACAATATTGTTGTTGTTGTGGTTAGGGTTGTCATGCAATTTGAAGAATGCAGGCAATATTGACGTGACTTTGTAATTGTGTGTCTGTGATGCCTACCTCAAGCAGATAACTGTATTGCTCAAAATTGAGCATCGGATTAACGGTGTGTGGAATGAGCAGAGGCAGCACATTGGTGGCCATTGTTTCCACAGTCAGTCCATAGGACTTGTCCACAAATAGTTTATGATAGATGCCTGCGGAAGATAGCCGTAAAATACTAAATATGGTACATACATGTGTGTGTGTGTGTGTAAAACACAGACAGACAGATACAACGAAAAACAAAATGGCACTTGATGATAAGCCCGATTTATTTTATAGTTTGTGGCTTAATTAGTTTTCGGTTTTCGTCCGAAAAACAATGAAAGTTATTTCATTTTGTTGTTGTTTTTTCATGAAATTGCATTAGCTTATCGACAGAATGCAGCGTGTTTTAATTACATTAATTTCAGCTACGGCTTTTTAGTTATTCTAATTTAGTTTGTTTAATTATACTTACGCACAGTACGCATGATGATATCTGGATCGGGAATACGCACATTGGCCAACAATGGCAGTACTTCTTCCATAACCTAAGTGAAAATTTTAGTGTGTAATAGAAAGAAGTTATATGTAAACTTATATGGTATATGTGTGGGCTTAATAGCGGCTACATTTGTAACTTTTTCCCCATTAGTTTTTGAATAAATTAAAATTCAAAAACAATCAAAAACTTAACATAATTTGAATTTGACCTTAACATATAGTTACCTCAGCTTGAGTAATTACACTATGCAACAAATTTGACCTCAATGCAAGGCCTATGACTAAAACATACCTTTTCCAGTAAATTTTGGGTCGCTGATTTCGAATCCGGAAATCATTTTGGATTTTGTAGCACCGTTTTCGAATTATGGCTATTTCAAAATTTAAACTCAAATGACGGATTTCGAAAGTTGCAATGTCAGCAAATCTCATATTACTCAAGAGCCTTACTGCCTATCGAGATGAACAGTAACTTGAATTAAAGGCAGTTAAGTATCGCTTCAATTATTCTCTAACAGTTTTTGTCTATCATAACTGGATTATGATTTACAGGGCACTGAACTCATAAAAAAAAAAAAATATTTTAATTCCAAAATATTTTTTGAATTTATTGCCTTCTAACTCGTAATCGAATACAGGTACACCAAAACTATCTTAAACGGATTTAATCAATAGTCCATTTAATTGAATTTATAGTTCATCTCAATCTATAGTGACGTTTCCGAGATATGTGAGATTAGCTGACTTTGCAACTTTCGAAAACTCGAATTTTTGAAACAGCGATAGATCAAAAACCGTTTGAGATAACCCAAACTTTACCGGAAAAGGTTAGTTTTAGACATAGGCTTTTTTTTGTGACATAGTGTTACCGTAGTTCGAATTAAAATTCTTTTAATGAAACGTAGTCAAGAAATATAAAATCTGATTTCTTTATTGGAAGTGCATACGTAATGGAGTAGTACGATTGGAAAATGAAAGTGATGAGTTGGCTGTAGGCATCTAAAGTGAGATCATCACTCTTTTACATGAATTTTTGATCCTACGAAAGCTATCTGCGCGACCTTTACAGAGAAGAGTTCAACTTTGTTTAGCCGCAATAAGCTACAATTATCTTGTTTACATTTTAAAAAAATGCGATACCAAAAATTTGATCCTGGCATTTATAAAACCCAGTGGCAAACAAGCGAACTTAGCATAGTTCGAACCCAGGGAGCACGTAAAATTATGACAAAAAGCTCAGTGGTGCACAAAGAAAATGGCAACAAACATATTTAAAGAAATTAACCCAAGGAAAAGCTAAAATCATTGGTGGGAGCCATGGAGAGGCTTCTGCTTACCCTCAATCAAAAAATCAATAAAACTCAATTTACCTGTATTCGCTCCATGCGATCCATGGTGCGCTCTATGCACATGAGGACATTCTGTACTATCTTCGGATCAGTTATATTCTTCTCGAATACCATCTTGACCTTTGGCAGCACCATGCGACGTATGGATAGCTCATCAATGCTGTCGAACACATTGGCTACAGCCACGACAGCAGCGCTCTAGATTCAGAATGAAAATGTATGGAAAATGCGTGAAAATTGTATGTGGCATTTAACAGGCAATGGTTAATTAAGAAATTGCTAGTTTAATTACGCAATCAACGATTTGAAATCTCTTCTTTAAGGTATAAGTAAATACACTTGGCAACTCATTGCATGTCTGTCTGTCTCGGTCACAAGCGAATTCTGTGGCTAATTTACATATCAATGCGGTTGACATGGCAACCCCGAGCGAAACCTGTTTCTAGTAAAACCGCCGCCCACTTTACCTGCACTTGTATCGTGGAACCATCGAAGGAGAAGAACAGCATTGGCATTATATCTGTGGTGACATCCTCCGGTTTCGTTTTCTCAATAATCAAATGCAAATTCTCAAGTATCGTAACGCTCGCCTGAATAGATTTCGGTGTATTGTATACGATTCTATCGAAGAAACAGAATGAGAGAGGGGGAACAAAGGGAATGTTAAATTTGAGATAAGAGCTTGCCAGATACATAATTTAATTTAATTTTGGCTATGAAAGCCAAAGAAAAACTTTTGCCAGACAACTAAAATATTTAAATTTGGTTTTGACTTTGCGTTGAAGTCCAAAACTGTCTAAAAATAATATTTGCCGTTTTTGTTTGTTGCATTCAAATCTGCCATTATGTATGTGTGTTTAGGTGTGTGTGTAACTTTTCCCAAAGTTTCTTTTCTTTCGTACATATTCCAGTTTTTATTTCTATTTTATTTCTTTTTGCGGGCAACTTTTATAGCAGTGTCAATAAGCGTCTTACAAGTGTCCGAAAACTTTAGCCGCCTTACTTTATACCAGTATGAATATAGAAGAAAGTGTTTGTGTGTCTATTATTGTGCGAATGAGTGTTTATGTAGCCGTGTCCTTAACTAATATATGCACGATTGCCCAGACCTTGCCTATAGAGGCGAGTGCTGAATACCAGAGGAACTTTCAATGCCACAACTTGCTCTATAAATTACAATACACTACTACTGCACTCTATAACAATCTGTCTCTAAATATGTGTGTGTGAGTGTGTTTGTGTATGCGGTTGTGTGGTGTGACTGGTGTCTGTGTTTGCACAATGGAATGCCATGGAAATTAAATAAAAAGTGTCATGAAAGTTTTTCAATTGTTCAACGCGCTCGGTTCATGCTGACCTCCATTGTTTATTTGCTTTCCACAGCCAGCGGCCAAAGCCGCCGCCAGTAACCGCAACAAAAACGCTAAATGCTTAGTAGTTACTTTATAATGAGTACTCGACCGTTCGTTTGGTCGCTCGCTCGCCCACTGTGCTACTTGATACTTACTTCATTGTGGAGGACATTAAAGCATCGTACTCAGCGTGTGTTGCCTCCTGGACGAACAACATTACGGGTTGCAATACGGCGGCTAGCACCTCGCCATTGTTGATTTCCGACTTGAGCATGGGCCAAATGTTTTGCCACCAGAGTTTCTGCATTGCAAAGCAAAAAGGAATTCAATGGGATTAGTTCGAAATGTAAGAGAATAAGTTATTTAAGGTAACAAAATTAATGCTTTTTCTATTAGTTTTACAACATTTTTGGTTGTTTAATTTCAGACGAAATGAATGAAAAAAAGTTCAAAAGTAGCATGACATATAGCTTGTCACGCCTTATTCTGCCTATCACATGCATTGCATAAATCTATAATACCCTTTTACACTTTGTATAAAGGGTATAAACAGATACTTTTACTCCCTTTCGCCAATAAACTGCCCCAAAATTTGCTTATATAGGAGCTAACGTTATCAAGTTGTGGTGAGGGGGGTCACATGTACGCCGAACCATCGCAACGAATTGATTTGAAAATCTATAAGAGTTATAGGCATAAATGTCAATTTTTTGCACCGCGACAAATTTGCGCGGCTTTCACCCACATCATAAAGCTGATATTTTGTTAAAAATTATCAAGATCGGATAGAAACTTTAAGAGCTAAAGATAATAAAGTTTCAATGTTAGACCCCACCTCCTACAAGCTGCTACACAATTTCGCTTTGTATACAAATGTTAATATTAAAGCTAGAGCCACAAAATGGCATATAGATCTTATGAAAAGAGACATAAAAGTGGATACTTCCGTTCATTTTACCGTATTTAGTGTTTCTAAAGAAAAAGGGTACAGGGTATTCCACCGTCCTGACTGCATATAATTTTTTTAAGTTATTTTTTGCTGTTGTAGCAAATGTTGCGACCCGACAACGTTTTGTACGTTTTTAACGTTTTTTTAAATTAATTTTTCCCTACTAGGGATGACTTACTACACTGGAAAAGTATAGTGGCATTTCTGTTTCAAAATGTTATAGTCCAATGTAAACGAAGAAATCATAACTCAATAACTCTGCACAATTGGTGAACTAATAAATTATGACATTAGGACATTAAATTATGTAGATATTATTCCTATATAGCACCAAGAATTACTTATAAGATACGTGATATACTGAATTACTGAAAAACTTTGTCTGATGAATTCTAAAGAACCATTGAACTAGTTTTGTGAACTGAACCATATTAGCCCGCATTGGCGAACTGGTAAGACGCATGCAGTCTAATTTATATTGGAAAAGTAAATGTAGATAGAAGAATGTCACTTTCACAGTTCAAGTTGCTGTCTATCTGCCTGTCTGTCCCACTGTCTCTGGCTATGTCTGCTCAACAGAGTTACAATCAGAGGAAAACAGAAATGTTCGATTAAGTGAGTTGACAGCTACTACTTACGCGCGGAATCAGCGGCATGGCCTCTATTAAGGTTGTCTTGTAGAACTGTGATTTCTGCTGTGTATCCTTCATGTTGACCACATCCAGAAATTTCAAAGCCACAATGGCTGGATCACTGTAAGGAAGTCAAAAAACGAACATTAGCAACCCAAAAACCTGAATAAATTAGCCAAAACCTTAATGTATTTGTTGTTGGTGTCTAGCGAAAAGTGTACTCGTCAAGTAAATAAAAATTGTAAACGCTTTTTATTGTTATTGTTATGTTAATGGGCTGAATTTAATTGCGAAAATGTGTTTACCTTAAGGACACACCCGCTGTATATATATGCAAAACATACATTTTACTTAATTCTAAAAGGAATTTGTTATCTGTGCGTGCAGGCGCAACCGTTGCGCATTGTTAATTCCTAAACACAAGTTATAAAGAGTATAAGAAGAGATATAAATTGCTTGTAATTGAAAAGTTGCCATAAAACTGTAATAAAATAACTCATAGAAATATAAAACTTTTGCCATAAAAACAATTGAAAATTCAACATTCAACATGTTAGCTGGTACTGAATCAAGATTATTGCGTATACGCCGCATTGTGCACTGTCAAGGAATCACTCATAAAATCCATGTCTAACGCTAACCAAGTTAATCGAAAGACAGCCGCCACAGGCGCATAACCAAGCGTAAAAATGATATTCAGGACTGTTCTGGTTTCCGGTTCCGAATGTCGGAGTGGAATGTTTTTGGTGTTCTGATTTCCGAACCATTCGTTATGGAAAGCTTTTTAGCATAAGAATGAAAAATAAATGGCAAATTACTTCTTAATAAGAAGGTTGTTCATCAGCGAAATATATTTTATATAAATCTTTAATGTTTTACAAAGACATTGCAGTATACATTGGGAAATTCATTTTTATAAAAATTGGACAAGAAAAATAATTACGTTCGGAAAATAGCAAATGTGCATCTTGTAGTTATATTTAAGTATACATAAGTTATGTTCGAAAAGTTAGATATTGCTGGACTATTATTAGTTTTGTGCCCTATGAATGTGTTTTCATATTTAATATGTGTAAAATGGCAGCACAAATATCGATAAATATCGAGTGTTGCAGCAATAACATATCTGCTGCCAGCACGGATTTCTTTTTGTTTTTGGTCCTCTATGCAAGGATTCCACTGGCAAGAATAAAACATTCAAAAAACTTTGGCTGTGGCATTGACAGCAATTTAAATTTTAAATTCCACAAACAAATTTAAATAACAACTGCGCAACAAATGTTATCTTCTTCTTCTTCTTCTTAACTGGCCATAACAACCGGTTATCGGGTTACGGCCTGATGTAAATACATTCTTTCATTGGCATTGTGGTTTTACGTGGTGGGCTCCAAACCCTACGCACAACCCTTTTAAGGCCTACTGGTTTCGAAAGAACCCAGTGTCATTGTTAGTCGCCTCATACGACAAGCTTTGACCTGCTGAGGTGGTATTCTCTAACCCGCTCACCACACGGGCAAATGTTATAATATCAACAGTAAAATGAAGCCGTTATATTTCAAAGTGAAATTTCGAAACCAGAACACCAATGCGTGAAATGACTTCGAACGTTCGGAATTTTCGGATTCGGAAACCAGAACAGGCCTGATTATAAATGCGAATTCGTAAGCTAATTTAATACCAGTTATTCTAAAACAATAGTACCAATGCTCACAAGCACAAATAAAGTTTTTAGCTACAGTGAAGCCTTTCGACTACAACAACGAGTTGTATGAAAAAAATACTTTCAACGTTATAAAAAGAAAATATGAATATATATATGTGAAATTATTTAGTAATTCTTAGTTTATTTAGATTATATAATAGTTTAATACAATGGTTACAGCTTTACTTTCAACTTGACAACTTTTGCTTCAACTTTACAACTTTGCTGCTTGAAAAACTACTCTCTACTTCCACTTGTGCAACACTACTGCCCCGATCGATCTCTCCGCTGCTACTCAGCGCGGGACGAACTCTCCACTGTTGCTGTTGTATCCTTTCTCTTCCAGCAATGGTGCTGCCAACCGCTGCATAAAGCCACCAACCAACTTTACATATGCATTACTAGGGAGCCCAGCCCCTGCTTGCTCCGCTCGCCATCCCCCGTGCCCCTCTCTTTTTTTCTTTTCCCCGTTCTTTTTCCTTCCCCTTCTGCTCCTCTTCCCACATCGTCCTTTCTTCATTAACCTCGTCCTCATAAAATGGCTAAAAGTATGTTCCAATTATTCCTATTTATATTAATATTCCTATTCCCATTCCTCTTCCTCAGGCTTTATGATTTTGTGTCATTTAATGTAGTATTACGTTTTTTTGTCCACCAAAATGAGAATTTTCCCAAAATATAATCGTTACAATGTAACTGAAATATGTAATTAAATGTCAATCGCATGCATGGCAGAAGTTTGAATTTTTATTGTTTAATATATCTCAATATCTCGAAAACAACAGACGATTGCGGTTACCCCACTATTTTTTGATATAAAATATATATTTATTTTGACTAAGAATACACTAGACTTCAAATCACAGTATAGAAAACAAATAAGAAAAACGTAAACAAGTTCCAATTATACGCTAGATAATATTGACTTCCTCCAACTGGTAGTAGTACTAGTAGCCCTTTTAACACTACCTGATAGTCCCCTTAATTTTCTTCCACATTATCTTCGGTAGCGGCCCGTTGACTAGCATCAAGATTTGGTGCTCCTCCGTTGGAGCATTAGTCTTGCTCTACTTCTAAGTTGTGCTTAAAATATCATCTTAATAAATACAAAGTAATAGTTAAGCCGTTATCTATCATTTATGAGAGCCAAGAGTGCACCAGTGGTTCCAAAACAAACAATTTCTGTTGCAGATCAATAGGATATATCGGCGCGACTTAACCCAGCCTGAGAATTATCGAACTATAACTCAGTGCTACGGTGATTCGGAGTGACGTATTCTAGTTTTTAGGTCTAGTCTAGTAGATCATAATAGTTCTTTTTTTCTAACATCTTCAAAATCTGTAGCTAACATTGGAGACCCGTTATATTGTACTTAGCCGCAGTCATAACTATCGCATCCAGTTGCATAAAAGAGCTACGTTTTCATATTTTATTTCGAAAAAAATGCAATACCAACGAGGGCTATAAAGGTAATACTTATAGAAATTTATTGAAAAGTGACCGGCTTTTGAACTAATATAAAAAATATCAGATAAACTAAGAAATCACATTCTGACAGCATCTCTTAGCTTGTCAATAACGAAAACCAAAAGGATTGCAGATGCCATGCCTGCATTTGGTTGGTCCCATTTCTAAATTAGTACATTTCTCAATTTAAAATAAATAATTCAGAAGAAGTTCGTAGTTTTTTTTGTATGTGTATGTGGGCGTGGGTGCTGTGTCAAATGCACGACATTAAATTAATCGACAAACAAGTGCTATACACTGCCAGAAAAGCACTTTCTTCTGATCAGGATATTAATTTCTATGAACTCAGTCAGCTTTAAAGCAATTGAAAGGGGAAGACCATCTTTTCAATTATATGTATGTATCAGCTCACCTGATATCTCCCTGAAAAGTTGTGAGCTTGAAGCACAGTTCTTCATAACTCCTGAAGCACTTGCTTTAAAGCACAGTTGTGCTGAACTCGCCGATTCTTCAAAATTCGTTATAGCGTATTTCAGTAGTGATGTTATTATCTATGTTAAATTGAGAGGGCGCTGATGCACACTGATGCTGGCACTTGAACCATTTGCATAGCCTTGCCAAAATGAAGAAATGTTGACAACATTTAAATTAACTTCAAAGTGCTGGCACTCGCTTAGTCACGCCTTCCCCGCCCCTATTTATACGCCTGTCCTTGGCTGCCTGTTGAACGTTTAGGTTGTTGCTGGCAAGACGTTTGCCTAGCTAAGGGCTGGTTCAACTTCTGGCTTGCAGTCATCCAATTCCGCTGAAAGATACCCAACCTTTTCCCCACTTTGGCATTGTTTGTTTAAGCGCCGCAGCACGTTGCCTGTCGGTTGGAGGCAGCGATTCAGTCTAGCAGCTGCTGTCGTCATAAATCCAGCCCCAAACCGCTCGTTGTGCAGCCCTTAACTACTCGGCACTCAACTGAAAGCAATTCAAGTCGACTCATTTTAGCAGAGCATTGTGTCTTTCAAGCCTGATTACCGTTTTCATTTGGCAAACAGACGTAATTAAAGTCTGCGTGTGGTTCTTACTCACCATCTCTCTCGCCCCCTCCGTCATGCTCTTTTCCACTTTTCCACTCTGAAGTTTAACTACATATATTTGTATGTATTCGTACAAATTGGCTTAGCCGTAGCGTGCTTTTGTACGCTGCTCTACGGTTTTTTGAGCTCCTGAGCTCCTAAGCTGGTGAGCGTGTTTCTAACAGGTGTCAATTTAATTTAAAACTCAAACAAAAAACTTTTCTAAAACTGCACAAATTGGCGTTACCTGCTGATGCTTTTCACTGCAAAACTTAATTAATTGGTACAACGTGGCGTATGCGCTATATATACATGTACGTGACACTCGCTTGCACCACTAAATAGATCATAAACTATAGTGTTACTCACTTGAAGTACTTGATTAAATGCAGCAACTGAGCTGTGGGTCGCACAGACTCATCTCGATTGGCCAGCCGGGATGTAGCTTCCTGGAGTGCCACCGGTACACGTGGCAATAGCTTTTGCACATTCTCCTCCAGCTGCAAGTCACAGAACGAGAGAGCAAAAAAACAACTAAAACTGTGTGCCAAATAGTTGTTCAAAAAAATTAGAGAAAAGATTAGAAATTAGAGCGAAATCGTAGGCGAGAGACACCGTTTTAAGCAGCGCCTTGGGATCTGCTTCACCTACTGTTGCTTCTACTGGACAAGCGGCAAAATAATTAGAGTTTCAAGTGGACTTTTGATTACATTTACATTTGACAAAGCTGCGAATCTAATTACAGGCAGGCAAACAAGCTGAACAAAACTTTTGCCAACACAATAATTTCCATTTGCCACTTGGGAAAAGTCTTCAAACTTCAGTTGCTGCTGAAAATTAATTTGCTAGAAAGAGAGCGAATGTGCGCGTTTACATACCACTTCCACCTGCTTGGTAAAGTT